>CM035811.1:31352163-31464663 GCA_020458035.1 Magallana ariakensis | reverse complement strand
CCAAACGGAGTGCACTCTGGACAACTCAACATGCCAAGCTGATTTTGGTGAGATTCGCTAAATGCACACAATTCTGTGTCATTTAGTTCAGGAACACATTCTCGTACTTCCTGTGCAGCTTGAAGCAGCCTAGTTAGTTTCTGTTTGTTCAGAGTCACACCTTTTCTTGTTGGTACCGGATCGACGGCATCCTCTGGCTTCCAAAAGTGTCTAATGTCCACTGTGGAATACCCAGGGTGAAGGGACACGTAAACACCTCCACCGATGTGCCACTTCATCTCACTACTGCTTTCCTTGTTCTGCAAATATTTTTCTAATTCAGGAAGCAGGGATTCAAACTTCACCCATCGAGGTAGAGGAAATGTAACCCCCTTTTTAGTTGCAAAGTAGCGACCATTGGACTGCGTAAAATGGCGGATGTGGATATTGATCTCTTCTTTAAAAGGCACGGCTGTTAAGAAAAGGTCGCCGAAGTCATCCAGGCTAGTTCTGCATCGCTCTTCTTGGGACGTTTGTATTTCTGTATGAATGCTCTTTGGTTCGTTTTCAACTGCGGTTGTTTCTGTCATGTTGATAAGTAGTGATCTGGCCATGGCTAACTTCTTGTCGTACTCAGAAACGGTCTCGTTTTCGGGTGCAAGAAGCTTAGACAAGTCTCTTTGATTGGATTTCAAGAGAGCCATTCGAAGACCAGTGAAAGCACGCGGGCCTCTGCGCAAAATGATGCTTAGCAATTTCCTATTTCGATCATAACTGGTTTTTTTCAGCTTCAATTTGCTGTCTCATTTCATCGGTAATGACGTTGGAAGCAAATAGATGTCCGGCAACTGACGAAGTCATCATATTTCTTACTAAAGTCGAGTAATTTGCCTTGATGATATCTTGGTGAATTTTCTCCATGTTTTTTTATCTCTTGGGGTAAAGTGTTTTATGATCCAAGATCAGCTAAATTCTGATGTAAATCACAAAAAAAGTCTCAAGTTTTTATAACTAAAAGTCACATGACTAGTTTATCGCAGTGATAAACGAGGTCAGGGTCAGGTCACCTTGATAAATAATAATGTTTTTGGGGAAAAACTGACCCCAGCCGCTTTTGACTGTAGACGTTCCTAGCAGTTCTGAGTCTGAATTACGCTGACCTTAGACATTTCATATTCGATTAATCTTTGACGAAATAAAGGTGTCAGTAATATGTTGGCTTTTTCAATTTTTCTTTTAAAATGGGCTCTATCTATAGCATATTGCATCCATATTCCTTTCCGTTCTTCAAAGGGAATAAAATAAATCCGCACATTATCATCAAATTGAACTTTCTTTTTCATTTTTTTTAATAGTCCACGTTCAAGTTCATTTTCATGTATCTACAAATGGCTTTTCTGACAATTCGGTATATATAGGACAGTTCATACATGTGCAATTTTCTGGTTTTCAAGGTGACCTCGAAAGGTGACCATTTATCAAGGTAACCTCAAGGTGACCTGACCTTAGCAGGTGACCTGAACTCGACCTCAGTTGACATGACCCTGTCTTTGACCCTGGCCTAGTGACCTGACCTCAGTTGACATGACCCTGACCTTGACCCTGACCTAGTGACCCAGGTGACCTGACCTTGACCTCATATGACCTGACCTTGACCTAGGTATCAAGGTCATTGGTGACCCTATACTGACTTCAGACTACTACCCTCACTACTGTCAATTCCTATTACCTGCTCTGTACATTCTTTTGCAAAGCTTCAATTTATCATAACGCCATAAAGGCTCAATGGCCACGTTCACTGACCGAATGACGGAAAAATTTGGAACAATTTAATTTTCTTGAAAAATCATAAAAAAATCTCTTTTTATATTACACTTTATAAATGGTATCAGAAAAATTATAAAATGGTGTAAATACACATTATTTTACATGATTGCACAACAGCACGCGCAAACCCCCCCCCCCCCCCCCAAACAAAAAACAAACAAACAAAAGCAAAAAACACACAACTAAAGTCGGCAACCTTAACAATTAAAAATAGGTTTCAATAATATCAACTGTGTCATCAATGTTTGTAAAATAAATTCATTTTTTTAAATGGCTCTGATTCTGAAAAAGATAAGAAGTCTTAAAACATTATAAGCCAAACATAATAAACACGACTTTAATGGTTTAATGGTAATTTAATGGTTTGCTTTGATGAAGGAAAATGACAGTTTGCTTGTTGTGATATTTGAACATAAGGTCTCGCTTATTACGTGTAGAATAGTTAAATATTTTGTTTATATTATAAAGATTCTAAGAATTAAATGAAATTGATTCTTAAGGCAGTAAGAAGCAGACAGACTTTCACATATCCATCAGATAATTTATATCAATCTGCAGAAATACCGAGTCAGGCAAAACATATGAGGAATATTCCAAAACATCACGGCACTTGGCTGTTTTCACCTACATTTATTAATCTTTGATCATTTTTTTTTCGTTCCTGCCGTTCAAAGTACTCACCCTTGACCTGGATACACTATTTTACACGATCAATCCACTTCTGGAAACATTTTAAGAACTCCTGAATAGGGACAGCCATCTTATACTGATAAGTTGCAGACCCAACGACATTCAAATGTCGGAGATACTTCATACCCGTTTTGAGGCAACAATTTTTGTAATATTTTTTTAGGTTTTTTTTTTATATATTTTAATAACAACATTTTCTATGAAAGTTACATGTGACTGTTTTGCCCTTTGGCACAAGAAGGTGCATGACAGGAGTTTTAGTGCCAAAGAAAATAACATAAAACCGTTTTTCAATGCAAAGCGCCTTTATCTATACTACAATATTAAAATAATAGACTCGAATTTTTGGGCTTTAATACCGAGAAATCGAAGAAGTACTGTCTTTTGTTTTATATATTTTAAACATCATTGGAACTTGAAGATTACCAATTTGTTTTTATTTTCCCTCAATCAAGCTTCGCGAATTAATAATCAACAAAAATTCCTTTAAAAAATCCGGAAATCACCTGGATTTTTTGGATTTTACAATCTTGCGCATGCGCATTACATTCACACTTAATCACGGGAGGTTCTTTAGTTCATGTTTCCACAATATAACATTTGCATGGATAAACTCAGAAACGATAGTAGACATACGTGTAAATTTTCATTGGAAATTTGCTATATATTCTGTTCATCAAAGAAAACACGGGAGATAACTCTAACTCAGTGCATTTAATTTGAAAAATCCCGAGAGTTCCAAATGTCAACATAGTGTGAAACAAAGTGAAAAAGTGTTGAATTCTTCATTAATATGAATTAAATTTTCAGATAAAAAGTATTTACAGCCTCAAAATGGTTTGTTATGAATAATTTGACTGTTATTTTCAATTCAGCTTCATTAATTTTCTCCAAAATCGTTTCGGAGCGATTCTGCAATTTTTTGCTACATTACGGGTATATGTGAGGCATTTTAACTGTGGTGAAGGCATGTCCCGAGACACAGTTAGATTATTCTAATTAAGCAGAGTGTAGTGAAATTAATAATAGCATTATTGTAGACCTATGGCTTGGTTATGTAAATGTCAACAATACGGGTGTATCTATTTCGTAAATTTCCGATATCATATGCAATTTCAACCCGTGCACGCACGGGTCAAATTCTAGTATATCTAAAAAGATTAGGAATAATATTTTAGCAATACTAAGACGCCGTGCAATTTTTGATGCCCAGGTTCTATGGAAGGGAATTACCGCCAAAATTCTATGTATCTTGCTTTTATTCTTATTATGCTTACTTCTTTATTCTTCATTACATTTACACTTGCATGTCACTTTATTGTTTTCATATTCATGCTTATTCAATTTCACTTTGATTCTTTTTGATCCTTCATTGTGTGCTTAATTCTATGTTGCAACATTGTCTTCTTATTCGTGTAAATTTTTTCTTCTATCTCTGTTATAAAAGTGAATTCAAACACGCAAACCATGAAGCACTTTTAATAAAGACGAAAACAAGTTGCATGAATTTAATGCTGCATTATGACGCCAGGCGGCAGTGTGCGCGCTACAATTGCTGCTCCCCGAAAAAAAAACCAAAACAACGTAGCTAGCTAAATGTGGGATGTTTCGCACAATGACATTTCGCTCCAATGTTTATATGTTGAGATCAAGAAATGGAGGGGAGGTTTATGTACTAAGGGATAATTTATAATTTTGTTTGCCGGGTAGGGGGTGGGGGGTGGGGGTAGGTCGAGTTCTATTTTCAGAAGGTTTACTATGTGAATTTAAAAAAGTTTGAATTTTCAAGGGTGGTGGGGTGACTGGACCCCCCTCCTAAAATAAAATAAAATTCTAAGTCTGCGCATCAGTTGTTTATATGAGACGATATAATCTTACAGTTCTCATAATTAGCACCCGTATCATAATTATCATCATCGCAAGCTTGATATAGGAGTCGGTCAATTCAACTCTTCATTTAATCAAGACCAGTTGACAGGTAGACATGTATGAGGTTCATGTCTCTAAGTTACATGTATCATAGCTTAAACACTTTCAAATCTAAACATGGACATTCAGTTACATGTACCTGATTTATATTAAAATAAACAAACTAACAATAAGCATGGCTGTGAAAGATACATACACATTTTTATCACTTCGAAAATTTGTGTAAATAAGCATACATTATTTATGTTTTGTATTTGGAAGAAAAAAATATTTTATTTAGAACTTTATATAAGAATTTTTATTAAGATTTTGATTTAGATTTTAAACCAAAACGTATAAACAGTCATATCACAAACCGTATTTTAATCTCTTTGCCTGGTTTCTTTTCGTTTACTCATTGTGTAATTAAGTCACTGATAATTTAGATTCGTTAATTTTACCGCGTATACGTACATATTTACTTCTGCGACTCCACCGCTCTGTGCCGAATCGCAAGAATATAAAATCGCGTGCACCAAACTTCGTTTTCATATCATAAGTTCAAAACTTTTAGAAAAATAAGTGAGATTTTAAAACCTGCAGTTTTAAGTTTTTTAATCCGGAATTTCACGCGGATATTAATTCATCGCATTTAATCAGGGATACACAGGACTGTAGCCTAACGAGAGGTACATAGTGATTCATGCACGTGATAATTTTCACACGTACTAGAGTACAAGAAAAGCTACTTCTAAGCATTTCGTACCCCAGTCCTTTTATTGTTTTTCAAAAACATCTTTAAATTTGGTTTAAATATATTTCTATTTCATCTACATGTTCCACGGGTACCTCTGGACAGAACCGTGCATCACCCCACCTCTTTTCACCTCAAATGAAAAGAAAGTCCTTTCGACAAGTACTTATGACATGTTCCTCTTCTAAAAATTGACCGTTCCAGTGCAAATAATTTACAAATAATTTGTTACTGCATATATATACGGTACATTGCATTGCGGATCTAGAATGAGATCAGATCCACCCCCCCCCCCCCCCAGTGGAAAATTCACACTTATTTAATCAACCAATAAAAAAATTAATACAAAATTATCTCTCAGACCCCCCCCCCCCTAATGATTTTTTTAGAACCCCGCGGAGGCATTTTACATGTATACAAAAAAAAACCCGTATCTTTTTGAGTCTGCGTATATCGTGGCTTATTAAAAGTTGACTATATTAACATGTATTTCATATTCCTATACTAAGCCCTTAATTTGAGATGTTTTCACGAATTTATTTTTATGCCTATTGTTAGTTTCGCTTTAATAAATCTTCGGGAGCAGCAATTGTAGCGCACACACTGCCGCCTGGCGTCATAATACAGCATTAAATTCATGCAACTTGTATTCGTCTTTATTGAAAGTGCCTGATGGTTTGCGTGTTTGAATTCACGTTTGTAACAGAGATAAAAGAAAGAATTTACACGAATAAGAAGAGAATATTGCAACATAGAAATAAGCAAACAATAAAGAATTAAAGAGAATCAAAGTGAAATTAGATAAGCATGAATATGAAAACAATAAAGTGACATGGAAGTGTAAATGTAAGGAAGAATAAAGAAGTAAGCATAATAAGAATAAAAGCAAGATACATAGAATTTTGGCGGTAATTCCCTTACATAAGATTCTAAAAGAACACTTAGTACTTTTTTTGCTAAAAAAATCTCATCTCCTGTTACACAATCATCAAAAGTTTTTAGGTATATTTTGGATATCGTTTTAATATATTTTTTGGCATTTTCAAAACGAGCTCTCCATTGATCATCGTTAAGCAAATGAAGTCTCCACCTAGCGTTTATCCATCTAAGCTTTAGATTTTGTTTGTCAAAATACCAAGAACACATAACGACAAGTTTATCTACCGAGCCAATTGCCTCACGGTATATCTTGCGTATTTCTGATAAAATTTGGTAGAGATTTACAATGTTAATAATGGTTGTAACTGTTGCAGGGCGACCTTGGCGAGCAGCGTCTTTGTTGTAAATTTATCAACCCACCTACAACCAGACCTACGGGACATTTGACCATTCCCATAGATATCACATACCTCACGGTGAATATCTACGGGTTAAATGTCAAGTAAGGACCTACCTTCTATATATGCCCTAATTTGCTCTTTTTTAGTCATTTTGAGTATAGTGTAATGAATACGCTATAATGCAATGTACACTGGAACTAAGCCAGTGTAACTGTGAAAATAAAATTGTCTTCCACTACGGATCAGTGATAAATCGAACGTGTCAATGTGATTTCAGTAAGATATTTAAACGATTTCCAAGCGAAGAAGGTGGATCTTCATTCGTTTTGGAACTCGTATTAATTTAAATGGCGCTGCTATCTCACGAACGTACTGTATTGAATCCACTTTGCGAAATTCATCACGATGTGCATTCCAAAGCAAACCATATTTTAGAAGTATATTATGCACTGACAAAACTGTTATAACTAATTTTATAGGTATTCCGTCTTCCCATAAACTAGAATTATCGTTACTGGAAGAGTTATCTTACCCTTATAGCAGGTGTGCATGTTTTTGATAATATTTAAATTACCAAAGAGAAAACATCAAAAGTTATCTAAAAATAGAGAGAAAAAATTAAAGTCAGCATATCATAATAAGAATGCAAACCAAGCTTTGATTACAGACAATAAACAACATTATACATATTGTTCAGCAAACAATAAACAGTGCAAATAAAAGGCATTTCGATTCTTATTTTTGGGACAATTCCTTCTTTTGTAAATTTCGGAGCTAACGGATGGCTGGTGGTTTAGGGATTTCTCTGATAAAATACTACCTACCTGTTACGCAGAAAGATGTTATAAATATTAGAGAGGACTATAGTTGAAAACCGGCCTTTTTCTAGAAATCAAATGTAGAAATATAAACTCTTATCAAAATGTCCCTTTTTTCGGAGGACAACGCAAAAAACAATATTTGAAAAGTATATATAATACCGATAAAATTCAAAGATGTACGAGACCCCCCCCCCCCAAATACACAGACTGGGATTTTGAAATTTGTGAAGCGATGGACTGTTCCTCTTACCACCCTCTTCCCAGCACACACACACACACACACACACACCACACAAAAGACACACTCTTATACGATGTTCGCGCTAGCCCGTTGATTTAATTCGTTCGAAATGACACGCTTTCATGATAAAAAAAAAATACACAGTGGGTACTGGTATCTAACCAAGCACCGATGGTCATCAGTTCAGGCAGCTGTACCTGTCCCGCATTATGTTTAATCAATGAAAACCATTGGATTTTTTTTTTACAAAACAGATTTGTTGTATTAAAAAGATATTATAATGTTAAGAAGAATGATAGCTTTGAAATTTATAATATAGATTTCATCGAAATTAGAATTGGTTTTCGGTTTTGTAAAAATATTTTTTTTTCTTTTGAAGCCTATGCGAAGACTGCTTATACCTTAATTACTTTTATCATTTATCAAATTGTCCTTTATAAAATTAATTGATACCTTATTCACGAACCACTTATTGCAAACAAATATACTGTAAAGCGTGAGAGAATATTAAAGTTAACATGAATTTAAAAAAAAAATGCACACGAACAAAATTAATATTAATTAGCCATGCACATCAAAACCATGTATATGGAATAAACTTTTCTAGAAAAATTAAGAATGAAATGAACTGTATAAATATAAACATGAAGTTGAAGATTAAAATCGTAACGCAACTTAAAACGAAAACACGATTGCAAATACGCAAAAATTAGGTTGCCAATTTTTTTCAGCCATTATCTCCTTAATTCCCATGATATTGAAATTAGTCATTAATTAATCTAAATGAAATCCATCAAGAGGAAGTGTAGTAATTTCCGCCAATGATCAGTGCTTATAGGCAAGTATGAGGTTCATCGTTGTACTTCAATCTACTGATAGAACGAAATATTCTCTTTACAGAGGTGGGCAGACAAATTACATGTCTTTATGATGGCTTTGCCTGTCCACTTCTCTGGATAATACAATGTAGATGTATCAGCGGCGCTCTTCTGAATCCACGTACTTCACCGCCAGCAGCTGCATCAAGTATTAGTAGATGTTACAATAAAACGCGCTCGTCAAATCCCCCTAATGTTTTAAAGTATTACAGCATCCTTCAATTGCACAATTGTCATTTTACATTGCCAAAATCAACCGATAATAAAGCACAAAAACGTCTCTTATAATCTGGTTACAAAAATCCGGAATAACCTTTTGCAGGATGCGTTTAGGGATGAACATGAATAAATTCCGAAATGACCGAGGAGTTTACTTATTCTATCTAGTTTGTCCAAATAGGAGTCAGTTAAGGTATTGACAGTACTAACGGTATTCCGCATATTTTTTCTAATTTCAGTTACAAATCAAAAAAAAAAAAAAAAATACAATGCAATTACAGAAGATGTAGTGAATTCTAACTGAAAGGTTAAAAAAAGGTATCTTGCTTATAACTTCACTACTGACTCTCAAATTTTACCTGGTCAATGAAAATGTATTCTTAAAACATTGTCAATAATAAAAACAGATAAATAGAATTTGACCAAAATCGTGACCATGCCATTTTAAGAAATACTGAATACATTTTTAAAATAATAGGTATGATTGACATATATTTCAGATACATTTAAATACGTCATGCTTCAGTGACTACAACATGAATGCAGTAACCAAAGGACGAAAAGAAAGGGCGCCATTGAGTGTTTTTTCTTTTTTTTTCAACATGACATGCATTATAGGTAATACGGCTGTGCTTCATATTTTTCGTACCAAATACAAGAAATCCAACTACCGCTTCTTTGTGCTGCTGTTGGCCTCATTTGACATGGGGACTGCAATTGTTTTCGTGATGAAAGAACAATTCCGAATACAGCGCGTGTACTACGGCGGGACATCAGTCTCTTGTCAAATTTTAAACTTCGTCGGGCATTCTGTTGGCTTTGGAACGGTATTTATGGTACTGTTCATAGCCGTTGAACGTTACGAGAAAATATGCACTCCATTTCAAACTCAATTTACAATTGCACAGTGTGGCAGATTCTGCACTATTGCAATAATCATAAGTGCAATTTTGAACGTCCCCTCAGTTTTCGTTTTCGGAAAAAGAGATTTCAAAATCGAGGATTTGAACGTAACCAGATGTGATGTGTTAAAGAAGTTTGATGAAACCATATTCCCGATGCTGTATTTTGGATCCTTGCACACAGTGTCTCTTGCAGTTGTTATCTGTATCATAGTCATACAGTTGAAAATCAGGGCAGTTATTTGTCGCCAATCTCAACTTAAGAAAAAAATGAATTCCCCAGCGTCCAGTAAAAAGCAGCAGGTGAAGTTCGCAAAAACCTCCCTCTCGGGCGAAGATAGTGATATCACCACCGAATACGAAGACAAATTACAAGCAATCACAATAGCTGTTGTATCAAAAGAAATGTCACCAATGGCTAAACCGAATGTTTCGAAGACGAATAGGACGAATGATGAATCCAAGGCCATTAAAATAGCCGTAGCTTTCTGCATTATTACAGCATTGCTAGTATTCAGCATCCAGGCCATGTTAATGAAAGCGGTAATAACAGCAGTATCAAGGTATCTGCGTCCTGAAAACGAAATCTCAATGAATCAAGATATATTCAATGTCTATTTCCCGGACATCGCTACGTTGAATGGAATGTTGAATCCTTTTGTCTATTTCTTTGTTGATAACAACTTTAGACAAGAAGTCAGAAAGTTATGTCGGCGATAATATTTGTGTACGAGTATTTAAATTGTACTTGTGAATAAAAAGGAATTCGTTGTTAGAATTTAGGTTGTATATATCAATTGTAAAACGCCAGCAGGGATCGTTTGTTTAATGGTGCACGTATTAGCCTAGTCACAATGACAAAGGACACTTTATGTATGGTTATAAATTTTCCCAAACCTTGATGTAATCCACGAATATTAAAATATGCACGTGTTTCTATAAATCCCATGAAACAATTTGACAATCATTTACTGCGTACGCTGTTTGTCATGGATTCAAAATAAAAATATATTTCACATAAGAAAAAACCCGTTTTGCAAATGTGACTTCAACAGTTCAACACTAGTTTAATTTTTCCACCTTCCTTATCCTGCACTTTGTGCTTAATGTTCTCTTTCTGATAAAGTGTTTGTGTTGTTACTGTTTTGGAAATTTTCCAATTTTATCAGGTCTGAATTTTTTTCGGTTTTTTCAAATATCTGGAGGGATATTTTTATGATAATGGCTTCGCGCCACACATCATGGTTTTTTGTTTACCGATTAAACACGGCATGGATGTTTATAAACTGTAAGTGCCATGTCTTTGCGTTGATTATAGTGTTGAAAAAAACATTACATTTTAAATGCATTAGCTATTTTACCATGTCACATCGTTCTTAAAATTAAAAATTGATACAACCGAATTGTGTTACATGTATTATTATAATTTTGTCTTGTTCTCACAAAATTCGAACACAGTCAGATATTTTGCCTTGTTTCTCTGCAGAGGTAGCGGGGTTTTTTCCCCAAAGAACGCATGTGCAAAAATATAGAAAAAACCCCGAAAATGTCTTTTCACATCAGCACTAGAATATACAGTAGAATATTTTAAAAATCCCCCTCTATACTGTTTTAAAATTAAATTGTGACCCCCCCCCCACATGTTAACAGACAATGCTTGGACTGTATGGCCATATATGACCATATCCTCCCCCTCAATGAAAAGCCTGAACCTGGTCATTATTTTACTTAAAAAAATGACGCTTTTGCCTGAAGAATAAGTGTCGTTTTCATAAAAAAAAATGAGCAGACTCTACGTGAAGAAAAGTGACCCTGTAGAATAACGTGACCCCCTTATAAATTTAATTTTTTCAATATTATTTATTGTTATTTGTGAAATAGTCTTTACAATTTTGTAATTCTTATTGCAGTTAACAGAAAGTAACAAAAATTATAATTCATATTCAAATAAACTTAAACTGAAAGAAGGGGTATATTTTAGAAAATAAAAATCCTTCAGTTATAACAAGATGCTGACATATTGTACCGGTGTATAGTTCTCACCTTAACGAGTTACATGTATATGTATCTTATTATTACAAGTGAAAACACTTTCAAATTTTTTCGAGATACAAGTCACTGTATAACAAAATTCTGTTTATTGACGATGAAAGAGTAGACTTTATATTGTTCATGAATTATATTAGCATTGACATTTATACTACCCTACTACAAACTACTGGGTATTCAAGTGCAGCACCCATAATTAATAATTAAACCAAAATTATGAAAAGTTTACACCATTGTTAGGAATTATTACTCGATAATGATAAATCTATCAAATCTTAAGCTCTAAAATAATTTGTTCACAGTCAAAACATTTTATTTCCGTTTCAATTAAACAATACATAAAAATTCAAAGCCGATATTGGTCTCTATTTTGTGAGATCTTATTTAAAAAAAAGATTCATCTATCCATCAAATAAAATATTTGTGTGTCGAGGAACCCTGAAACGAAATATTAGGAGGGCTCGATGGTCGTGACTATTTTAATCTCCTAACAAGAAGAGCTCTGTAAAAAGATTTAGGAAATTTTAAAGCTAAATTTAATTTTAAGGTAAATCTGATGGTTAATTTGTTGACCACCCAATCTCCTTAAGAACTCTGAGTCCGTTCCTACACGGTGATCACAGATGCACTGTATTTACTTTTACATAAAATTGCTATTGAAACTTTGTTTACGTAAAGAATAAAATCTTTAATGTGAACTACATGTAAACAAGTACATATTACTCCATGATTGTGTTCGTTAATAATCACACAATAACCTTTGAGAGAAAATGTTAATTATTCATTGTGTATGAATGTGTTATTCGTTTCTTTTCTTTTTAATTACGGAATGGTTATGCAACACCTGCACAGTTTTCTGATCGCACTCGTTTAAACCTGGGCTATTTGTTGCGGATGCAAATTGCAAAATCGCGATAAAATATAGTTCAGCAAGCTGTGCATAAAATTTGTAAACTTAATATCATTTTCAAATAATAAAGCTATATAAATTTTTAAGTATTATTCACGGTAAATTAACAAGTACAGTTCAACAGATTTCTACGCTAATGCAGCGTCATTTTCCCGCCATATGTCGACGAAAAAAGAGTCCTAACTGTAACAATCAATTTGTGTCAATTTAAGTGTGTTTGCTACGGATAGGAAAAAACTATATACAGCGACTTCTTAACAAGTTCTGTCTTTTTAACTTTAAAATCAGCTGAGCAGAGTAAAATTTAAGTAATTTCAAATTCAGATATCTTGGATATAGGGTAACCCATATCTATTCTTATTTACGGCGGGGGTCATTTTTCTACGGGGGGTCATTTCTCTTCATGTTTAACATGAAGAAAAAAGACCCCTACAGCTGGAGTGTCACTATTCTACGTATATAAATAATGCACTGTTCACGACACACGTTGTTGGACAAAACGGATAGCAATAGGTCACTTGAGTGACTCAGGTGTTTTACTTTTTCCCATTCAAAATCTTTAGTATCCGTTGTATCAATAGTGCAGGTTCTTCTATTTTGATAGCCTTCTTTTATCACACGTCAACACTTTAGCAGGCATGACAAGGAACACTGACATCAAACTCCAGTTCATATTGACGAGGTGTCTAGATAAAATTTGCCAACTGTGAAATATAAAAATTCAAAGTATGTTTGCTTGATTACGTTTAAAGTTTGCCTAAACAGTACCTTTTTTTCAATTTTCATCAACATATTTATATATTGTAGTATATATCCACGGAATAATGAATCAATTTTTGAGTATTATGGGGTGATCGAATTCGGTTGGGGTGATCATATTTAATAGATGCTATATTTGATAAAGCCCGAACGTATTTGACTCCCTAATTATACTTAAAGAATAATTACTCATTACTTGTATCTATATAATTTTCAGCAAAGTTACGATTACAAATTAAGATAGACTTTGATTAATTGTATTGAAGTATGCGTTCAAAATCTATTTGTAATGTTATCACAGACACTTGATAATGTAAAATAAATGTATATTCTTAACTTAAAAAAATAAGTTTGGTGTCAAATAACTAATGTTAAAGGTCTTTAGAAACTACAATGATGGACTGATATTTATGGACACAAATATCAATACAAGCTGAAATCTAATTTCAGTGTACTGTTTTATATCCAATAAACAGCTTGCTTTAAATCTATTGAATGAAATTCAAAACAGTTACATCTACTTTGTGAACGTTTTTAGCGGTGACAAGGTCATACTTACATTGTATGACTTCAAATTCAAAGAACCCAATTTCTTTATAATGTTCCTGTAAAATATGTATCTTTATTCTATTTCATGTATGTTTAATGCATATGTTTTTGGAAAATCTTCGTATTCATGATCAGGATTCTAGTGCTACGCCGTCGCAGCTGTGTTAAGGCTTCCCATAGACTTTTGAGCCTTCAAAAATTCCGCGAAAAGTTTGTCGTCGTTTGTGACGTCATAATGGTGTACTTCTGCTCCAGCACTTTTCATTAAAAACTTTTTATATTATCAAAAGGTTAATATTCTAATAACGTTATTTAACATCTTATACGTAGTAAACCCTTTAAACTATATAAATGAATCTATTAACGCATAATTTTCTTACTTTCGTAATTTGCTACTTAAATATGCGCATGCGCAGAGGTCAATCGGTGTCTTCGCAGCTCTTGACATCTCGTGGTGATAGTTCAGCCTGCAGGTGCGAGTGTCGCGGTGGAAGGAGGAGAAATATGGAGAAAAAACAAGTCGTAGAAGAAAAAAATGCACCTCAGACAGATTTTACGGTATGTTCAGAAAGATTGTAACATTCCGCAGCTGTTTTTATTGCTTGACTTTTATTTCATTGATGTAAACAACACAATTTTTAACGTGCATCCTGGTCACACGTGTATCCGCTTTTTGGCCATGTGCTTTTTTTTCTAGAGCTATACGATCATACACGATGAGATAAATTCAAAATATTTAAGTATTTCTTGGGTACAAAACTTGTCTTCTGTTATAAATGTGAACAAAAGTCATATTATGATGTGTGGCTATAATTTTTCAGTTTTAAGCCGATGTGTACGATCAGGCCACTCGGTTTTAACTTGCATGTATATATCAGTATATGTCTCGGAGCAAACCAATCTAATTTGAATGCTCGGTTTCGAACTAGACTCCAGTCATGGTATAAACACAAGAATATGAAAATTAAAAAAATCTCACATGTGCACACTTCTCATCCTTGACAAAGCCACTTAGTACCAAAAATGACCAATAAAGAATTAATTATAAAGCAAGTAGAAATTTTTACAAAGTTCACATAGCATTGCAGATATTAGTGAAGACAGGAAACTTTCTTACCATAAATAAATAGTATTGTCAGGAGAGAGAGAGGAGAGAGAGAATGAAACAAACAGACTTAGTATTACAAAACACATTTTTGTATGATTTTGTGCAAAAAATATTTAGGGCAAGCTGAAATTTGTCTGGGCAACCAGAGATCTGTTTCTTGGTTGCCCAATGGCGAGTACAGATTCTGACGAGTGTCAAACCCTGACATGTTATACATTGCCTATCTTTGTTTTAAGGTCAGACACAACTTGCATGTATTTACCATTTTTGTTTGTTTTTTTTTTTTTGTTTTTTTTTCCTGATCTTTGCAACATGATACTCAGCAATATTCTAGAGCCAAAATTAGTTGAAAGTTTAAGGAATTGTTTTGTAAGAAAAAGTTAATTAGTTTCTAGGTTGCATTTCACTACAAGTACAAAAAATTGTATGTACCTCTATAAAAACTGTTAATGTACAGTTCCGTACCTTGAGATTTTGGGCATTATTATGTTTTCATGCTAAAAATTATTGGATAAATTTTAAAAGATTGAATATTATTAGAATTTGAGGAACAGCCATCTTGTGACATTCTTTTTTGCTGTTTATAAAGTCGGGATCGAAATATCCAACACAATCCGAAATTCCTCCATCACTGTCAAGTGCACGCATGACATGGATAAAATCAGGGATAATTGGTTGTTACATGCCTTGAAAATGTTACGGCTCACTTGTCTTTTTGAAGCAACTATGCTGTACAGTATTGGGAACTGTAAACTGATACAAATATGAACTAGTACTGTCTAGTAGTTCAATGTAGGTCAGATTGCTTTTTATTAAGTCACCTGAGTAAACTCAGGTGACCTATTGCTATCTGTTTTCGTCCGTCGTCGTGCGTCGTGCGACGTGCGTCGTGCGTTAACAATTTACATTTTTAACTTCTTCTTAAAAACTACAAGGCCAATTGTTTCCATTTTTGGTGTGAAGCATCTCTATGTTAAGAGGAATGTAAATTGTGAAATTGGTGGCTCTACCACCCCCAGGGTGCCACAGGTGGGGCCAAATATGCAAAAAACAGCCAAATTTTCAAAAATCTTCTTCTCTACTCCCACACAGTTGAGGAAAAAACTGATTGCATGTTTATGATGTCCATGAAGCCCTATACAAAAATTGTGAAATTCATGGCCCCTGGGTCAGGGGTTCAGGTGACCGTCGAGGCCTATTGGCCTCTTGTTAATGATGAAATCTTTTGAAGGAATATACTTTGAAAAGTGAAATATTTGTTCTCTGCTTAATTACAGTATTTTCTTTTAAAATCTGAACTAGCAAAAAGACATGATAATCGTTTTCTAAAAGATCAGTTTTACCACCGTTTTTTATTTACAATGACATGCTATGGTTTAAAGCTGCCTTTGCTCGATTAATGCTAAATTTTAGATCAATGCATGTATTAGCTTTCAGTGATCATCAGAAGATTTATCAGATATATTAAGATTTCACTAAGTTAAATTTGTATATCTAATAGCAACATATATGGGTATATCCCTCTAACTATTTTTAAAATCGTTAGGACAACAAAGTAGCGCCTTTAAGCAAAATAGACCCTATACTTTCAGAGTGTATATACATTTATTGGGACATTTTAAATTAGATGTTCTATCGTTAAAATGACAGATGTCCTACGGACCCGGTTTAACGATAGAATTCGTCCCATACACTTGCTTCGTAGCAAATAAAAAAAATATATCGCGCCTAAATTTTCATATGATTGGTCTCAAATACCTACAATGTTGCCCTATTATAATCCCATTTTACCGCATAAACTGTTTTTGTAACGAAATCACTGCCCTTTGTAACATATCACATTTGAAAATTCGCTGTTTACAGTCGCCATGTTTATGATAAAATCCGAGACATTCCGAGTACGATTTCCGACAAAATGGCAGGCAATTCAAACGTGTATATTAACAAAATGCCTTAGTACGACTAATTAAATGGATATTTTATGGATTTAACTACATATGCATGTTCATAAAGGTTTGTAAAAATGTGTTTTTCCCCTGCAGATTATTTTTAACAGACTTAAAATCGATGCGAAGCAGATCCGCTTCGCGGCTGCTACATTGCAAGTATATGGGACGAATTCTTACTGTGACCTGAGCGTAGCCTGGTCACAGTAAGATTATTCTTTCTAATTTTAAATCAGAATGCTTGACACATGTCAGAAAAGAGGATTTTCAATTTTAAAAACAAGTGTCAAAATTGAATTATCATTTGAAGAAAAGAATTGAAATTGTTTGATGTACACCTTTTCCAAAACTGAGAAATTCCCTAGTTTTACTTTCATTTTCAGAGTTTTTCAATACAGACGCATTTTGCCGGAAAACGAATCTGACTTCAAACCACGAAATTTTAACAGGAAAGAGACAATTTGCTGAGCTTTTATTCAAGAGGTCCCTCGTTGCTGAACGAAAATTAGGGCCGGAGCTATGAACCCTAACGTTAACCGCCTATGGAAAATGCATTAGTGGACTATACCCATATTGAGCTCCATACTGGTAAGGCATATTTCTTGTTTATTTGCAATTATTATGATAAACGTGCATTTTTCTTTCTCATTTATGTGAATAAACTAAATTTCCAACAAGTTCAACAAGTTTGATCATTTTAACAACACATCTTCTTAGAAAATATCCATCACAACACCCCCCCCCCCCCAAGGATTTTCAAAAAAAACAATTTAAATTAAAGAAATTGTGATTTTGACTTGAATGTAATTTATTTTGAGTTTTTACATAAAAAAAATGAAAATGTATGTGTGTTTCTAATTATATATGAGTTTAGAAGACATTTTTATAAATTTTGAGACCAAATATCACTTCGGGTTTTTAGTGCGATCATTTCAAGTGAGCAAAAGTGAAGGTAGAGAAGCAGAAAGTTTCTGGTGAGGAAAAATACTTCATTCTAGCAGTGTCCAGCTATTTAAGATTAGTTTGCATTGTAAGGGAATTGTATTAGTGTCCGGTATGTTCCAATTCTATATTTATGATGATAGATTTGCATTAAATTTGAGTAAATTAATTTGTCATGCATTTGACATGACTATGTACCAAATATGTAGGTATGCACTCTTTAACATGTAGAAGCCTACCATGTTGGTTAGTACTTAATCCACAAAACATATCTTTGTTTATCCTAATCAAAATTGAATGAAATTATCAGTAATCATTTAAAGTAGATATTTACTAGTATTTATTAATTCATACTATTGAAAAAATATATCAATATGTTGGGGTGGGGGTTGATATTGAATGTTGGTGGGGGGATGTTGGTCTTTAGGCTGTATAGATGTGTTGTGCATGAAGATGTAGATATTGTTGCCTATCTGTTCTCTCTTTCTGTATCTTTCCCCCTCTCTCTAATTCTCTCTGTGTCTCATAATCTCTCTCTCTCTCTCTCTCTCTCTCTCTCTCTCTCAAAATATGGCTGCTTTTGACATGGAGCAAAAATGGAATTGAGGGCCTCACATTATAGAGTCATATAACTTAATCATTTATAAACCAATACCTACATGTAATACCTTGATGGATAGGGAAATTCCTATACTTTTCTATTTTACTTTTTTCGTGGTGTTTGAAAACAATTCTTTTTTTTGTAACTAAAGAAAAACTCACGATTTTTACGACGAAATTTTTATAAAACCAGACATAATTGAGCTTTTTCATAAGAATATGAACAAAATAAATTTGGTAAAATATTGAAATGCATTATTGGACTATACCCATATGACCTAGGTAAGGAAAGTAAAGTTTGCAAGGTACTAAAATTAAATAATGTAGAAATGGTCTCGAATACATGTGCAGTCTTTGCCAAGCACACCAACTTAATAAAATACAATTAAACAACTATTGAAATTTCAAATAGGAAAATACATTTATTTCTTACAATTTAAAATGTATTAATTATCAATATTACCATAAAAGTACAATTTGAACACAAAAGGTTCATTTATACCTGAGAAATATTTTGGTATATATATAGTACAACTGAGATTTAGCTTCAGAAATAAACCCTCCAATGCTGTAGTAGTAATTCTGCATACATAATGAACTTTTCATTTTTTTCATTCTTAGAATTTGACAGTTCTCTGTGTAGTCTACTAATTCTTGTTTGTATTTTGGATAATGATGTTTCACATTGTTGGTAAAAAGACCTATCATTTGCTAACAAACGTCTGTATTTCAGGAACTCCTCAACCTCTGTACATTTTCCCAGCAGCATTTGCACCAGGTCATCTGTCATGTACCGCTTGGCTAAGAATGAAAGAAAAAATGGCTGTTACATCATGTGCATGTAGAAATGCAGACAATTGTTAAAAGGTATTTTTTTCTGTAGAGTTTGATTAGTAAATAAAACTTACCCTCATTTTTTGTGCAGTTGCTCTGTTCATCATTTTCTCTTTCACTGGTCTAAAAGAGTTGTCTCCGGCATTTTTTAACGTGAGAATCTAGAATAAAAAATAAAAAAAATTTCATCCTTTTTCAGTATATATGTGATTTGAGGAGTATTTTGATATTTTATTATCATCACCAAATAATACTTTTATTATTATTATAAAATTTTATAATCTGTTGTGTAGATGAAATTATTTTAATGGCTTGAATGGCTGATCATTGTTATCCTGCAATAATGATCAACCATCTAACCCATTGGAAACAATTTCAACCAACTTTGTATTAAAAAGGTATGCTTCTCAATGCTTAAAGTACTAATATAAATACATATTTACAAAAGTGATCTGATGAGAAAAAAAACCCGCTAATTTATTATGAAGAAATGTATTGATTTTTTAATGTCAACTGCATCCTTTTGATACCTGCTAGTGTATTCTCGTCTTTTAAAGCTCTTTTTCTTCCACTAGCAACAAATGCTGAAAATGTCAAACATTTGAAAAAAAAATTAAATTCATAATTCTTTATTTGAAATAATATTATGTATAAGAAATACACATTTATTTAAGCTTTTAAATTTTAGAGCTATGATTTTTAACACCTTTATCTGTTATTTGATTGGATCTCTCCACATGATTGTCTGAAGGTGCAGAGTTGGCAGCCTGTTTTCCCCTTATGCCTAAAAAATACAGCAACTACAAATGTTAAAACAAGAAATGCTAAATAATTTTGAAAATGGTTATGTTATGTTGATGATGTTGCATTGTGTTCAATGTTTGTGCTGTGTTAATTTCTTTGGAACCAACACTCCATGTTCTGTTTCTATTAGGCTTTACACAAATTTTAAGCAATCGTGTTAAAATAAAATGTTTTGGTTTGTTACAGATGATTACCATCAACAGTTTGTTTGTGTCCTGTATCCCGTGCCTGGGGAGCCCTTGCCGTCTGTATTGTGAGCCCTGTCTTTTCGATTTGTTCTAGGAATGTAAGATGTTTATTTTTTATTTTAACACTGACTCATTACTTTTTTGAATGAAATGTGTGTAAACAATTGAAAAATAATTGGTAATGTTAAAAAGTTCACCGAGATATGAACTTGGTTGCCCGCTTGATCAAACCCAGTCTAAAACACAAATTCTCAGAAAATTTGATAATGTACTAACCAGATTTATATTCCTTTAAAGTTTTAAACATTATTATTTATCATTCATAACACTGAGAGATTCAGAAGACATACCATGTTTTTGTGTGAAAAGTAGTAAATTATATCAAAACAATCAACAAGCTTGCACAACATTCATTATGATTTCATGAATTTGACCTATTGAAATGATTCTATCTCTTAACATTTGATTTTAAATGAATATGACTGTGTAAGTAATACCTTTTTCCAGAGGTTCATTTTCCTTATCCATATCATGGCTTGGCTAAAGACGGACTCCACTCTCCTCATTATTTGACCTTAAATCTGTGTACCGCTTCTTAGCTAATTAAAATAAGTAATAGGTTCAATATTTTTCTATGCAATATATTTTTCAAGTCAATGTAGAAATCTTGTATACCATCATCTTTAGTCTGTGTCAATTTCTGGTGGGCAAAATAATCATCGTCTATGCCTATAAGGTTAAGAAAAAAAATCCCAATGAATTTTTAACATGAAAAATTTTACATGCATAATTTTTATCTTCCAGACACTTGCCATCATCCAGAGGTTCCAAGCTTCCACCATCTGGTTCTTGATCGGGCCCAAGATGGACTCCACTTTCCTCATTCTGCTCTGCCATCAATCCTGTGTACTGCTCATGAGCTGAAAAAAGTAACAAGAATCATTTAGATCATTGGCCAAAACATTGCAATTTAATTTCCTGTACCATTGTCTATAAATCATTGAATGTATATATATGGATATATGTTTTTACATTGTGCTTTTGTTTGTCTACAACAAATTTTCTGTTCAGTATCCTCAGTAATATCACATCACTGATGTATAATATTTCAAAACATGCCATATAACATGTTATTAAGTATTATGCTTAGTTCGTAGATTTAAATACAATTTGAAAGATATATCTTAAATATTTAATATCAGAGGGCACAACATTTCTTTATTTGAAAAAAAATATTTTTAGACATCTTGACTAAAACGAGTTTCTTTTAATATACTGTTCTGACTTTTCTAGGTCCTTACAATCAATAGTTTGTTGGTGTCCTCCATTCCCTGTGTTGGCAACACTCGCTTCATCTCTCTCTGACTGGCAATTTTCTGCATTTCCTGTTAAAAGGTACATTAAGTTACTTTATATTCATGTATATAAAAATTCAGTTTCATTTAAACATTATAAAGTTAAATCCTAGAACACAATGAATATGAAGAATTAAATTAAATTGAGGGATTTTCACATTTATTGAATAACATTATTTTTGTTCTGTTTACCTTTGGTTCCTTTAGATATGTAGATGATTTTGCCGTATTCATATGTTTTCAGTCTGCGGAATGGAAGCTGCAGTTCTCCCGAGGCAAAGTGATGGAGACATTCCTGCCATTTCTGCTTGATCCACATTCTCTCCTCTTTCAATGATCGGGAGCGAAAGTGGTGCAGCTGTGGTCCATCTGGTCTTCTTTCATCGTCTTCTGGACCGTCATGGAATATCATACCATCCTCGGCGTCAACCGACCACCAGACATTTTTTCCAAGAAGAACAAAGTCTGCAATACGTTCCAAGTGACTTTGAATAAGCAAGGGAAATTTTTTGAGCAGTGTTGATTGTAGTACTGTCCGTTTTTTTGCAGGAAGTAATTTGGCCTGTTTGCTTACTGTTGAGTTTTGTTTTGCTATTGTTTCTGTTGGATTATTTAGAGATGTTTGGAACTTCATTCTAAGCATAGCATTGTCCACAACAAATTTTGGTTGCCTGTTTGTAGTGTTTTCTGATATTCTTCTTAAAGTTCCAAAGGAGCGTTCTTCCTGCTCTGGCACTATAGATTTCAGACAGAATAGTCGAGCTTTTTCGGGACATGAATTGTTATACTATACTATGGAATTGTTATACTATGGAAATGATTTCCGTAAAATTTTCTTGTGGTTAACTTCTGTGGATTCCCTATCACTGACTTGCAAAGAAGTCCAAATACAAAACATTAGTTGTAAAGCCGAAGAAGTTGTTTGGGAGAGCGAGTGTCATAATCAGAGTAACAGATGGTAACTATATCAACTAGAGAATTCACCAGAATTGGAATCGTTTCTGTAATTTTGCCTTCTTCATATTTCTGTATCGAAAATTTTGCCAACTTTACGACATAGAGTTGTGCATCGGACCCCTTTATTTGATTTTTATTTCCAATTGTGGTATCACTAACAGATAGGAAGTCCTGTTTGTTGTTTTCTCCGACGTGATGGGGCAATTCTTGAATAAGGTTTTGTATAACATTTGTCAGGTCATGGAGAGGTTTGCAGGCGAGTATCTCATAGTACTTGATGTTGAGCTCTGATGTTGACTTTAGAGGATGGAGACAGCAAAGTGCAGGTGGTCTAGCAATCCCATGGAGAATGTCTGTCAGTTTGTCTTGCACTATTGGTTTTTTCTCATTATGCAACCATATACCTCTGCTTTCTAACTCAATTATGTGTTCTTTTCTCAGGCCCTGGAATAGGTTGGCTACTCCACTTGCCATGCTTTGCCATGCTTGCCCTGAAACAACATGCTTTCTTCTTTCTTCGAGGGTCAGAGGCTCAGTGAAGTAGCATTACATAAAATTACTGTGCTCGCTTCCTGGTACACCACATACGCAGCTGAATTTTCCTCCTCTTTGCTGACCGCTCTCGAACTGGCGAGCTGGATTATCCCCAGTAAACACTCTAATAATGGGTTTGATGTTTTCTACCTCCTTTGTTACATTTGCAAGGTCCTCCAGTCTTGTTTCCGTGTATGTCAGCTGTTCTTTGTCGCTGCTTCCTGTAATCATTAAAAAGATATTGCTATAGTTATGGCCTCATAGCATTTCATATGTGAACTCTCTTTCTCTCTCTCTCTCTCTCTCTCTCTCTCTCTCTCTCTCTCTCTCTCTCAATCAATCTACAGAAAGTTTTGCTTAGACAAGCTTTGTTAATGATGCATGCATATTTTTTCCTGTGTGAATTTTTTTTTATCAACATGTGCAATTTTTATTTGATGTATTTTGAAGCTCAGGCAAGCATTATTTTTTGTGTCATATATTTAATTTTTTTTCCTGGTGAAAGAAAATTTTGGAACTATTTAAATTTTTAAAAAATATTTTTATGCATGATAAATAGGTTTTTTTAAATTTTACAGAGGCTGGCTGGTCACAAAAAGCCCAAAATATTTTGTATCGCCCTTTAGGCTACAAATTATTTTGAAAAGAAAAATCCTTAAAGTTTTTGTTTCAGTTTTGATTATATTCAGAGCTCTTCAGTTCATGTATGCTTTCTAAAAATAGCCATGACCATCCAGCCTTCTTCAGTGTTGATGTAGTTACTATCATTTTTATGTTAAAAAGTTATTAATTCATGTTTGGTCTTTATCTTACCAGATAATCCAAATATGTAGAGTTGGGGTCTTTCCACAAACGACTGCACATCAATCTTTTTCTTCTCTTTCGCAGATCTCAGAAGGGATAGACAACCTGTATCCAATTTTCTTTTTGGATCTCCTCACTCGCCGCAACTGTTCAGTTCCGTTTGTAGAAAAATTTTTAAGATTTATGCCTTTTGAAATTGCAAACTGTTTCAAGACCTGACCACCATTTAATGGAATTGTGTTTTCTTTTTTTGTTCTTAAGTTGAAAGAATTTAAACTCTTAAAATATCCAAGGAGGAAAAAAGAAAGAAAACAGCAGTGTGAATTTCTAGAGTTTAATTCAGTATATCAATACATTTAGACTATTTGAATTGCGCGCCTCAGTAAGTAAACAAAGGGAGTTGTCGCCCCTGCTTCCGAGTCCTTTGAGCGTTTGGAATCTGAAATAAAAATGGAGAGAATTATAAACACTGATTTTAAATATGTATTACTGTTGAAAGATGATGCAGGATCTTGTTGGGAAAACGTTAATATGTTGGCTTAAATGGTAAGGATTTCATAAAATGTTGGGGTCAGGTGTCTAGTTTGCGGACATACAAAATGATTACAATTTAATTCGGAAAACCCCCCACACATACAAGGATACCAATTGTTTTCTATAATACATAAATGCAGCTCAGTTGAGCAACTGAGCTGACCCCAGCAATTTCCAGGTAGATGCGCCTGCGTTCTTTCTGAAACTGTTTTTCTTTGACGCGTTTAATGTCATCTTTCAACTGTAATAGGGTATTTACAGTTGGCATATTGAAACCTATTAATATCGAATCACGTGATTAATATGGTCACGTGACGTTTTACAGGGGATTTCCCCAGAAGCACAACATGTGCTTAACATGACACTGTATGTTGTTTCTCCTTTCTCTCGTTATTTATATTTAATTTTAGTGTATATATCCGTTGTAACGCTTTGTCATTGTGGACAGCCTTAACATAGCTGCGGTTGCATCTATTGACCCGAATGAACCACAATGGACCCAAAATAAAGATATTAGTATTAAATAGTTATGTTATTGCATTCAAGTTTGTTTATTGATATAAGCGATGCAGTTTGCATCTGTGATGTAAGCATTTCGTCACGTGATTAATCATTACAAAATTTTGAACGCCATATTGCGTGTTGTAACTTTACATGGTGTCAGAAGTTCGAAGCTGCAAGCAAGGATTATGGAGCAACTGAAGCCTCCAGACCATTTGTCAATGGAAGAAGATCTTGCAGAAAATTGGAAGGAGTGGATTCAAGGCTTCGATCTATATCTTACGGATATCTCGATGGTAGAAAGCCGAGGGGAGGGACACTCTTTACCATGATTTTTTAAAAGTCTAATGGAAAGGTTTTTTTTCAGCATATTGTAATGGATCTCAGACTGAAATTTCCTCGCCCGTCTGTTATATACACGTTTAATTCTAACAAAAACTAAGTTTTTTTCTACTGAAACAAACATGATTTATTAAGAACAACTTTGTGCACAGATTTCCTTCCCCACATTTGTTTATCATACTTTAGAACAATTAGTTTACTGCAGTATCCATAACAACAGATCAATACTAGCAGAGATTCAATTATTCTGAATGTTCAAGAACTGAACTCCAAAATAATGGAACAAATTAAAATCAATGTATCAAACTGGCTATAATTTTATCATTTACTATTTATAAAATGTACTCAGCGAACCAAGACTACAATATTATTTGCTTTTGTTCTTTGTGGTAAGAAATATAACACACACCGATTTCAGGAATAATATATTTTACTGAATTTTTAACTATTTCTTGAAACAACTATAAATACAAGTAAATATAATTCATTTTTTTAAAAACTTCTTGACAGACAATCTAAAATACGAAATATGCTCATTTCTTCAATTTAATTGTCTTATATATATAAAACTGATTTGTTGAGAAATCTCCAAAACCGGACAAAACTGTTCAAATAGAAAGAGGAGTATGCAAGTAATGAAATATACGACATATCACCAAGTATGTCGATTTACAAAACTAATAATATTTTTATGAGTTTGACTTAACTTCACAATGTATATTGTTAAACATATCGAAATTATTACTGTAGTTGCCTCAGTATATGTGGATGCGATCTTTTTCACCCTTATAATAGCTAGCAAAGCAAGTTACACTATCGCTATCACTTAAGAGAATTCTCCTTGTGTTTAGCAGTTTATAAATGCGATACTTTGAGTTAATCGATGTTTCTTTTATTAACAAGAAAAATATTTAAAAATGTGTACTTGCGTCGGACTTTTAGACAACAATATCTGTTAATTAAAAAAAATAGCTTAATTTAAGTTTTTAATAAAGGGGAACAAGAATGGTTGACAACAAAGTAAAGAAAACATAAAAAAAAAATGTTCAAATCTTAATTTTTTCGCATTAAATATTTGACTTGAGAAAACTCTTCGACCGGACAAAAATGTTTGAAGAGGGTGATATCTTTAAGAAAAATAACTTTCAGCCGTTAGGTATGCCGGTCCATTAAACTCGAAAAATAAGCGACGTTATCTATCTCTGTCACTCCACTTATAAAAAAAGAGAAAAAAATCAATCGTGAAAAAGGTTTTTTACTTTTTTTGTTATATAATGGTGTGTCATTTTCAAACACCAAAGTGAGAGGGTCGGATATTCCCGGTATACAATCTAGAAATAAAAACTATTACATCTCACAGCAGTTAGATACATTTTTATCAATAACATTTTAGAAATAAAGGAAAAAAACGACATACACATGCCGCCTTATATGGCATACTAAATAGAAAAAATATAAATTGTATTATATGTATTATATACTGAAGGAATGTCCGAGGTCCACTTGCAACCACGCCTTTCTATGGTTATAATCAGTTCTGGAACAATGTCTTTCTGAACTTCTTCTCTCTCCGTCATTAGCAAAGTTTACAACGCGGTCACCGTAGGTGGAACTTTGTGTAAGTACTGTTAAAGGTCTTTTACTGAGACTTTCTAATAACGAAATTGAGAACCATGCGTTACACAACAATCAAAACTAAAGGTATTTGATAATTTCTCTAATGAGTGCTTATGTGGTGAATTGTACATGCTCGCGCATATATAGTGAGTTTATAAGTCGGTAGTTAATCAAAAGTGTCATTTGTAAATAACTTCAAATGTGTTCATGTTTTTATGGTTACCAATGTATACCGCTACGTCATTATGCCATAAATTTATTAAATACATGATTATGAAAAGAAAATTGATAAATACCCCCCCCAAACCCCCCCCCCCCAAAAAAAAAACAAACAAAACAAAACAAAAAAACAAAAACAAACAACAAAAGAAACACAAAACAAAAAAAACCCAACGTAATTAAAAAGTTTGAATGTTAATTATAGTTTGACGTGAAAATCACATGTTGAAAGGGCTAATCTTTTAACTGGAAATATTTATCTCTTTGCAAACAGAGCTCATCTATATTTAATATTTAACTGTTTGAAAAATTATTAAAAGACAATGATTACATGTACAGGCAGTTGTACAAATCGTAATTACCATTACAGTAGAGTGAACTGAAGAGTCCAGTAAATGCTATCAGATTAATATAGTCCATTTTGTACGAGGAAGTTTTCGAAAGTGTAAAAATAAAAAGTTAACGATTGGTTAACACGTTACAATAGGTGTAAATGTCGTAATCCACCTAACGGTACATTACGTTCTTCAATGTTTTCTCGATATTGAATACAAAGAGCAATTTTTACTTTTAATTTTGAAACAAAATATAACACAAACTGTCCTAATAAGACGTAAATTAAAACAGTAGTGTCCAAACTCATGGTTTGTCTACAGACAGACAAGGGTGACTAAGTTGTCAATATATTTTATATCTGATACTCTCAAGATGGCATAAAGCTTTTCATTTCAGGTGTGGCTTTTGTTTCTCATGTGTGAGCGATGTCGAACCTGGCCCTTTTTTTTAATTTGACAATTCCTTGTTTATGTAAGCTTAGTGAGCAGTAGAGAAAAAGTGAACCAACATAATCAAGAAAAAAAAAAACAATAGGGGTCGTACATGTACCAACATATTTAATACCTTAAGCATAATAATTTAGTGATTCTTTTATAATAGTAATATCTAAGAACATGCGCATCTTTATGATTCTGTGATGAAACTCCTTGATATTTAAGTTACGATTGTGCTATAATTTTTATAATTTTTTTATTTGCTTAAGGTGAACTACAAACTGATCGATGATGCCTTATTTATATGAAATAGTTCACAAATAGACGACCACATCTACTGCCTTTAAGAGATTTGAGATTGATACTTCTTTTAAATTGGCTAACTGAAGTCATTGACGTACACTTAATGGGGGTTTGTGTCTGGTGTCATAGCGTACTGATAAGTTTGTTTATGGCTGATGCAAATTAAATGTATAAATTATATCACTAATCTAAAACATTCTCTTAAATTGCATTAAATCGATATTTATGATACTGTATTTTTACATGGTCTATACAATCTTTATTTCAAATTAAAGAATACATGTCTTATATTTCATATTCAGTTGACAGTTCATTATCAGTGGTACATGTTAGTATGTGAAATGTTAAAGTATTATGTAAACCCAGCTATACATAAGCTTTTAGATATTCAAAGAAAGGTTTTGATAGCTGAATAAACAAATGTTTAGGCTACGAATTCGTTATACGGATATAACGAATTACGGACATAGCGAAGCAGATCCACTGGTGCATAGATTCGCTTTAACCGAGTTTTACTGAAACCCCCTTTAGTAGTTCAGGCATATAATTTTCAATTGTCACAGCGACCTCATATATATCTTAATCATCAGTTTCAATATTTTTTGATAACTATAAATTGCACTTTAACGGTAAAGAGGAGGTCAACAGATCAAACATTGTATCTTCCTTAAACTGTTCAATATAATTTTGGCCATTAGCTGTCATAAAAAGGGGGGGGGGGATCTAACGTTTTGCATTAAAGTTTGGATATTTCCCTTTTTCTTTATGCAGAACTCTTCATTTAAATGACAACAGCTTAAATAGAATTTTCAAGTTTAAGTCTAAATTCCACAGTACAGTGAGCAGCTGAGGGTATGGACATTTTATTTGAAAGTAAAAGCAATAAGTGCCTTTGGACGCCCAAAAAACTCGCGCCGACATTATCTACACGGTACATGAATTAATGCATAGTTTAGGTCTTCATTAATAAATTAGCTTAGAATTCCACGTTTCGCTTGTGATAGATTGGTCCTCCCTCAAGTCTAAATTCGATAATTACAGATTGGTTAAATATTCTGTCACCATAACTATCCCAAATCAAATTATTCTTAAGCATTGTTACACAACTGCCTTGCATTTGCTTACATGGCGAATATTGTCATTTACTTTTTTTATCTTTGAGACAGGATAAATAAAATAATTGCATGTACATGTTTCTATCTCATAAAATAACATTTGATTGAAACCAAATTTGTAGGTTGATAACCATGAAAACTATCTTTTTGATTACATTTCTCTAAATTCAATTATCCCGTTTTAGACTAAACTTGTCAAATGTCATTGCAAAAAAATATTTATATACGTATAATATTTGCGTAAATATGACATACCAAGGATAGATTATCAACACAGTTGACAATTAAAATAATTACATATGTTAAGAAATATAATGCCCAATAGATAGTCTTGCCAACTAGATGGACAGTTTATGCATATTAGAATATAAGATATATTATAAAAAGACAATTAAGAGTAAGTATATATTTGACTAATAATTATAATGTATAATTGTTATTTTAAACGTGCTGCCAATTTATACTTATTATAACGAGTTTTGTAAATCCATAAAATCTAAACCCCCTTATTATCCACAGCAATACAAAAAAAGGCTATAACACTTTCCGTATATGTATATAAAATCCTTTGAACTCTATTGATCTCTGACGTATATAAACATTGAAACTTGTGATCTAATTCCCCCTCGTACTACTTAGATGAGTAATTAATTCCTCCACATACTGTTAATTAATTGAGGTGTTTGCATGATTAGCATGCGTTGTGTTAGATGGCATGTGTATTATGATTATTAAGGTCTTCCGTCTTCAGCGGAAGACCTTACTGTTTTTTTTACTGTTTCTGTTTACTCATTCTTCTATATTATTATTAAGGTCTACCGTTTCCAACAGAAAACCTTACTGTTTTCGTTCGATTTCTTTTTCCCTATTCTTTTTTTAGCTTACCTGAGTTGAAAGCTCAAGTGAGCTTTTCTGATCACCCGTTGTCCGTCGTCCGTCCGTAAACTTTTTTACATTTTGAACTTCTCCTATAAAACCACTTGGCCAAATTCAACCAAATTTGGCACAAAGTATCCTTATAAGAAGTTGAATATAAGTTGCAGAAATGAAAGGCTGATCATTATTCAAAACGGAGAAAACCTCGAAACTTTAAAAAAAAGGGGGGGATTCATTTTTAAAAAATCTTCTTCTCAAGAACTACTGAGTCATTTCAACGTAATTTAGCAGAAATAATCCTTATGGAAAGGAAAACATAAATTGAAAAAAAATTATTACTAATTCAGTTATAAATTTGAGTATTTTACGTAACTAATAATATAGAAATAATAGCTGTCAATCAGTTTATAACTTCGGGTTCGGTATTCCATACCTTGAAAGTTCTTTGTTTGAAGCAGCCATGTTGAACGCATGACACACGGGTTGATAAAGATGAATTTGCTGGTTGTGCAACACTTTACGTGCAAAGAGAATATTTGAAACAAGCAAAAAGATTTGTGCCGATTTTGTGAAGTTAATTGAGGTTAAATATTTCAATGCGTTGACATTTTAACTTGTGACGTTGGTGTTAGCTTGTTTTGATTCTCGTTTCATTTTTGTTACTTGAGGGGAACTATCGCCTGTACTTTGGAATTGTTACCTATCAAATCAAATATAGACTTCGGTAATCAGACAGCTGAATGTTTACCTGCGCAAAATGACAAAAATCTGATGCACTTTCAACATATTATAAAATACTATACATTTTATTGGTAATTCGGTACGATCTCTACGTAATGGTTGATTAATGCAACGTGTTTTGTTAAGATACTCAGCATTTTCAGTATGGAGATTGTTTTCGCTGCTAGAAATATATAGGTATATATGTGATGAAAAATAGTGATTTTGTTTTAATGCACGTTTCTTCTGTTTTAATTGTTTACAATTTTCTATTTACTTTCTATATTTGAGTGTCAAGCTTCGAATTATAAGTAAGATACAGAACTTTGCTCACAATTTTCTGTTTGCACACAGAGCTGAGGCCATACTTTTGTTCTTTTACATTTTTAATGCTGAATAGGAAATATCAAGTTTAAAAATCTTAAGTTGAATGTAATAAACTCTTGTGAACAAAAAATTAAATCAAACCTAGCAGAATTGCGAGCTCTATATCTTGCTTATAATTTTACGATTGACGCTGAAATTTTGATTGATCACTAGAAATTTCTCGCTAAACGTTAAATACTTGTACAGAAAAATGAAGAAGATATGCTGTAACTACTTTCTTGGGCCCCCTCCTAATACGATGAATTATATGAAATCTACAACAACCCTGGTGGTTTTCAGACACAAATATAAATGATCGCTTTAAAACATTTTTCATAGTTATGACACATTACTGTTACGGTGATTAATGTATTTTCGCTTTTAAGAAAATATTACAACAGAAAATCATATTGGTTTGTAGCCATTTGTTGTTTTTGAATAAAGATGAAAATAATGGGTGGGTCTTGGTAAAATAGAGTGATATCCCTGTCAATACATTGCAGTGGTGTCTAAAGCAAATTGAAAATGGGTGGGGGGAGGCTAGACCCTATCAGAAATCTTGACAATCAAAAAAAAAAAAAATTGAGTATGGCTATGTCTTACTTTGAAAAAAACGGGGGTGGGGGGCGGGGGCTGAGCCACCACCCACCCCATTCCGACGCCTATGCATTGATTATAATAGCTCTTTAACATTCCACAGGACACTATTTTTCATTCGAGTGTATTCATCGATCAAGTGAGTAAGGTTATAAAACATCGCACGAATTCACGCCAGGTAAACAACACTCGTTTATTATGCGGAATACCAATTTAATATTTGAATTTTTTTTTACCTTGAGCGCATTGGGGTACAATTTTCTTCTTTCGCATATATTTGCTCTCATATATTTTGATTGCTTTATAAAGTGTGTGTGTGTGGGGGGGGGGGGGGGTGGAAAGGGACAGGAATTAAAAAAAAGGGAATTGGAAGTTAACAGTGTACCCCTAACAACCATTCAGTTTTATATTTTGCATAGAATCTTGTTTTCGGTAAAAATGGTTTTCATAAAGATACAATGTCAAAGATTAAGTGTATGCAAAAATAAGTGTAAAATTTGGATACTTTACGGCATTCTGTTTTCGTTATTCTACCGAAGGGGCCATATGGCACACTATCCTCTGAACACCCATATAAAGCCATTGTTGCTCAGGTGAGCGATGTGGCCCCATTGGCCTCTTGTTTCCTTACATATTTTGTGTACGCAATTTCTCAAAAACTACTCTGCCGATTTACATGAAACTTGTAGATCTAATAGATATTGCTCTGAACCTTATTGCAATTTTTTTTAATGGTGACATCACTTCCGATTTTGAGATATTAATAATCTAACGACTTTTAGAGGGTCGGTTTGTCCACTAACGTTCTCATAAACTATAAAAGATATTGATTTCAAAATTTCAGGAATGATAGACAAAAGAATGTAGATATGTAATAGGGCATTTATAATTTTCCAGCGCAAAAAGCGCCGAAGCTAGGTAGGGCTCCAGAAATGAGTTTTAAAAAGCTTGTGATTTTGAATGGTTTTCTTAGTTTATCTCTTTTCTCGGAAATATTTTGTTAAGACATGTAGAACAAAAGAGATGTATATTCAAATGATCTTTCATTTGACAAAAAGAAAAAGGGGCTGGACCCTCAAATAAGGGGCCTAGAACCCTTGAAAGTTTTCACTTTATAACTCAAAAGCGGTTAAGATTTCGAAATTGCTGTCCCTGCAAAAGTTGTTCATTATGATCTAATTAATGTCGTAACAATAATATTTTGTTCGGTTATTGCGTATTATGAGTGTAAAAAGCTAGACTTGTTACCATGTATTTGTGTTTTATTTGGCAAATAAACTGGATATTTGTGTGTTGAACTTACATACAGTTTACATATGGAAAGTGTTTAAACATTTTATTCTAGTGAATCACATTATGGATAAAAGAACTGCTTCTATGCAGTATATTTGAGTCGCATTTAAAATCTAGCTGGATTCCGAGCTGTGCATGTGAACAATTACGTATATATCGGATCCCTGGCCCGCGGCCGAGGAAATAGGTCGCGGCTGGACTAGCGAGCGGTCTACCGTTATCTCATGCACAAGATTTGCGTCTTGCTGTAACATGGGTTTATTTATGTAGCTGCAAACACAAAGAATTCCGATTTTATCGATATTAAAGATTAAATGAAAATAGATATAACTTTAATTACCTTCTACCATACACAGTGTATCAGTTTATATACGGAAAGTATTTAAACAGTTTAATTCTTTTCTAGTGAAACATATTATGGATAAAAGAACAGCTTCTATATGCAGTATATTTGAGTTGCATTTAAAATCTAGCTGGATTCTGAGCTGTGTATGTAAACAATTATACTATCCGATCCCTTGCCTGCGGCCGAGGAAATAGGTCGCGGCTGGACTAGCGAGTGTCTACCGTTATCTAATACACAATATTTGCGTCTTGCTGTAATGCACACATGGTTTTTTTTATGTAGCTGCAAATACAAAGAATTCTGATTTTAACGACATTAAAGAGTAAATGAAAAAAAGATTATACATTTACCTACGAAGTAATGCTGTTTTAGTCTCGTAATTAAAAAAAAAATAGATAGTGTGACTGTCATTAAAAAAGGCGTTCCTTGTGATCTTGTCTATGTCATAAAATATTTTTATTGTTGAAAAATAAAATTCAGTTATCAAACTGCAAACATTTTAAACTCACCACGTTAAGTGTACATTTACATATAACACATCATTCGCACAGGACCAAGGAGATGCCGCGTTAGTGGACAACCGTTTCGCTGTAGTCTAGGACACAGGTTTCTCATGTTTCTACGTACGTTATCGCACATTTGAATGTTCATTGATTCTTTGATAAATTATTTTCATTTTCAATTATATTGGTTAAAAATGCATCAAACCATTGATTAAAATCATAGTGCGTCTAATAAAAAAAAACTGTCATCAATGAATATAATACAACGTTTTACAGTCGTACGAGTTGAAATGTAAATATATTCACCTGTGTCTATTTCTGATATGTAACTGCTGCGAATTTAATGCATTACACTACCCATTTCAACAAAATATAGGCGATATTCACAACATAATTATTCCAACACACACATCTTAATTATCTGTAATATGTGAAAATTCATTTGGCTAACAAAATATTAGAATTTATTAAAAAAAATTATGAGTTATGAGAGAGAGAGAGAGAGAAAGAGAGAGAGGGTATTAAGCAGGGTGTAGTATATAAGTAAATGAATTGAATTATATATTAAAAAGCGTTCGAGATAAGGCAGCTTGAGTGGTACAATGTTACATGCTTGCGGTAGGTGCAGGCACGATAAAACTAACCATTTCCCGCTAACACAGAAGAAATTGAAGAAATCAGTGATTATTGTTTAATATACCCATGCATTTTTAAACAAGTTGAAGTTTTATTTACATTCAGGCCGTAAAAGAATAATGGTCACATATTGGTTTAACCTCTTCTGAATGGTATAGTCCGATTCATGAAAAAGCATACATTGCTGATTTTATTCTTTCATTTAATTAATTTTTTTTTATTTATTATGAAGATTATGCGATTTTTGAAAAAAAAGTTTTTTTTTTTACATTCGGTGAGTTTTGATTGGATTCGGACAGTTGAATATCGAGGAGAGGACACATGGTTAAAATAGTACTTAGTAGATTAGGAAAATATTCAAATCGAATGGACTTTGCATTTGCAGGCACACTCGAAGAGTTAATACATAAATTATATACATATATTAATTAAACGTATGTATGCTGTATTATGTATTTGCTGTCTGATCAGGACTGTTCTTCCCCAAAACAAGCGCTCGGCTATCGAGTAGAAAACGTTCTGTGTGGTACAACACCTGATTGGAGTACATGCTTATGTAATATTTTTTTTTAAAGTTAATGTTTAACTAAGCGACATTGTAGAGGTCATGGAGTCAATAAGCAAATCAAATTTGCCAATGAGCCAATAGCAGTTTTTCAATGCCTATGATTGATAATTTACAATGTGAATTAAATACATGTAAAAATGAATTTTAAAGCACTCCCCGCCCCCTTGTTAAGAGCTTCCGTTTCCTGCATTCTTTTCTTTTATTAACGATTTTCGTGCACACAGTTTCTCTGAAATGGCTCAAATTTTGTTAAACAGCTCCGATACGAAGATGAAAGGATGACCCCTAAAATTTCTTTCCCAAATATATCAAGAAAGGTCATAAATTTCAAACACTGGTTAAATAAAATATAACTTTTTTTGCGCCGATAATATTTGCATGAAATGACAATTTTCCTGTAACTTAACAAAACTTACACTTTGATAAATCTAAACATTTCTGAATTTATCATTAAAATTATTGATTTTAGACGGCCCGTGCAGTAAGTTTTTCTAGCCGACTGTTTCGTTCAACAGCGCATCGATTGTGAACATTTCAGCGTGGTTTACAACAACAGGGTGAAACGACCACGAATTTTGACATATTTGGCTACAAAGAGTTTAAAAGAGATGGATACAAAACACAAGTGCGATAATATCTTGTAGGAGATAAAAATGAAACGTTTGCCATAAATACAACATTTTATCATAATAATATTTTTACATGTAGATACGCCGAATTTTTCCATTTTCTTTCATTGTTTGGTGCCTGATTTGAAATAACGATTCGAGGTATACCAAGTGGAGAAATTTCTTGGGCTGGATCATGAAAACTCTATACTTATGTTTGTCTGTTAGTATGAATGAATAAGGTTGGGGGTTTATAAATGTAGGTATGAATGTGTTCATGTATATTGTCCTTTCTATTAATATTACAAATATTATTTGAAAAATAATATATGTCAGAAAGGACAATATGTTAAACAACAAATTAACTTATAATTTATATCTGACAAAGACAAGATTATTATATAATATCCAATTATTCCTTGTCTCATATACATAAATTATCAATAATATACCACTCTGTAAACTGTTATCACTATATTCTATGGATTGTTCTGTGTCACCGTTGCTTGACTTTGTGTTTGAGGGTTTGCAAAGGTTTTGCCTGTTGCCCAATCCATTTGATTATTCAATAAAATATGTTTAAAATAACAAGGCTTAAAGATTTAAACTGAAATATATGAGTTGCAACGACAGGAAAATTGGTCGGTAATTGAGCATTAATTATCTCGCAGAAGGCCGATCGAACGATAATTGGCTGGACAACGGGAAATAACTCTCACTAATTATAAACAGTCGGTTGTTTTCATCGCGGCCGGTATAATAGACGTGATCCGGATTGCACAACATTTTTTTAACAAAAATGATAGGTAAATGTTAAGGGCTGAATAATGTCGCCGAATTAGACACCACGCCGGAATGCACAGCATTCGGATTCAGCAAGTATCACCATGTACATTATTTTTTCATTGAAATATGGCTTAATTGAACGGGAAAACTACTGCAAGTTGCAGCAACGTATATTATTACACACATACTCTGCATAAACATCGTTTAAAAGTGTACAACAATTTTATTGAAAATCGGACCAAGCAACTTTAACATTAAGATTTACATGTGTAAGACATTTATTGCATGAATTATTTTCACTACCTGATTACTTCTCCAAAATGATCTCCAATTCCATTCACAACTGTTGTCATTCAAAATCGCGTGAGGTAAATAAAATTTCAAAATTTGAGTCGATTTTAACTGTTATGTATCCAAGGAATTTAATGATTTTTTCATGTGTTACGTAATTAGGAGGTTTTAGGGGTCAACAGTGGACAATTTTGATCACCAGCATGTCATTTGATATTTGATCTTTCATTTGATATTTAAAAAAGGGGGCTTGCCCCTCAAATTAGGGGACCAGAAGGCAGGGCTCTAAAGTCTTTTATCTACAGCCCTTTACCGAGAGATAATTTGTGAAAGGTCATAAAAGCAGATATGTTATCTTACAGTTATATATCCATACAATATAATGATTTATCATGCATTACGTAATTATAGATTTTTAGAGGTCAAATGTCCAACATTTTAGTCACCCATTTATCAGAAAGGAAAATATTTTGAAATGCAGTATAGAAGAAAAGATGCTTAAAATGATGTACTTAACAATATGCAACCTTCAAAATTTTGTTCAGCGGCCCCAATATTGAGATAATGACCGGTCCCTAAAACTCTCTTTTTCAGATTTCTCAAGAACGATAACAAATTTGTAAACATTTGTTGAACAAAATGTGTGAAGCTTTAAGTGACCTTTCCTTTGATACCAAGAAAAAGGGACTGGCCCCTTAAATTATGGCCCTAGAGGGCTCTAAAGTCTTTTATCTATAACCCTATACTGGTAGATATTTTGAAATAGAGTAAGAAGGATTTGTTTATCTTACAGTTACGTAGCCTAACAGTATAAGGATTTTCTCATGTTATGTAATTATGGGTTTTTAGGGGTCAAAAGTCCAAAAATTTGATTACCTATATCTCAAAAAAGGAAAAATGTTTTGAAATGCATTATAGAAGAAGAGATGCTCAAAATGATGTACTAAACAATATGCTACCTTGAAAAATGTTCAGCAGTCACTAAAAAGATATAAGGGCCCATAAAACGTACCTTCTCAGATATCTCGAGAACGGTAATGAATTTCTAAATACTTGTTGAGCAAAATGTCTTAAAAAGTAAATGACCTTTCATTTGATACTAAGAAAAAGGGGCTGGCCCCTCAAATTAGAGACAAAGAGGGGTCTAAATGTTTCCGCCCAAAGCTCTTATACCTGAAACAAAAAAGTAGCTGACCCTTAGAATGTAGACCCTTTTCTTCTATTTTAAATCACGTTTTAAAATCTAAAATCGGACGGAAGACCTTCTCGTTGCTCGCAACGAGATCGTGTCTAGTTATTTTTCTTCTTAGTAGACACCCTTAATTTCTCAGCCATTTCTCCATCGACTTAAATGATTTTTACAGGGATGATGTCTTAGGTGAATCTCTGCATTCCATTCCATGTTTGAAAATTTACATGCAATTCTGAATTATCTCCCTTTTTCGTGTTTTTGGAACATAATATTGTCCATGCATCTCCTCAAAAACCGTTATAGTAAGAGACTTGAAATTTATATGCAAGATAGAGTGGTTATAGTAGATTTGCATGCTTGTTTTAGATTTGACCAGAAGTCATTATGCTTGAAGCTCACCTGGACCTGAAAATGTTGATGTTTGACTTTTTTGACAGTTTTTTTGGAAAATTGAGATTTGATCACAAATATTTTTTTTTGTCATAAATATTTTGTTAACATATGTAAAACATTAAAAGTTTATGTATACAAGAGCTTTTATCTGACACCAAGACAAAAGGGCTGACCCCTCATAATAGGGCCCCTGGAGGGGCCAAAGTCATTTATCTATATCTCTTTAATAAGAAATATTTTGTAATGTATTATAGAAGCAAAATTGTTTATCTCCTAAATATTTATCTATACATGGTAAAAGTTTTCCAATATATTACAAAATTAGGGGTTTTAAAGGGGCTAGAAGTCCAATTTGATCATTTATATCTTTAAAAGGAGAAATATTTTGAAAAGCATTATATATGAGAAGATGCTCAGAATGATGTTTGTAATAATATTTAACCACCAAAGTTTCGTTAAATGGCCCCCATAAGAAGATAGGGTGTCGGCCCCTAAAACAACCTTTCCCAAACATCTCAAAAACGGTAACAAATTTCTAAACTCTTAATGAACAAAATGTGTTTAAAATGAAAAGATCTTTTAGTTGATATCAAGAAAAGGGGCTGGCCCCTCAAATTAGGGACCAAGAGGGGTCTTAAGTCATTTATCCATATCTCTTTAATAAGAAATATTTTATTATATATTGTGGAAGCAAAAATGTTTAATTTCCAGACATTTATCTATACATGTTAAAAGATTTCAGATATGTTACATAACTAAGGTTTTTAAGTCCAATATTTTGGTCATTTATATCTTAAAAAGGAGAAATATTTTAAAAAGCATTATAAAAGGGAAGATGCTCAGATAAATGTTCATAGTAATATTTAACCACCAAAATTTCGTTATATGACCCCTTTAAGGAGATAAAGTGTCGGCCCCTAAAACAATCTTTTCCAAATATCTCAAGAACGGTAAAGAATTTCTAAACACTTGTTAAACAAAATATGTTTAACATCAAAAGTCCTTTCGTTTGATATCAATAAAGAGGAGCTGGTCCCATCAAATGAGGGATCAATGGTGATCTTAATGTTTCCAATCAAAGCTCGCATACGTGTAACTGAAACAAACAAGGACAGGAAGTTCAATACATTTCTGATTTATTTATGGAAAAGAAAAAAAAAGATAAAGAAACTAGTCTGTTCGGAATCAAAGGATCTTTTAAATCATGTTTAGCTGGTGAATAGCAAAAGAAAGGTCATACATGTATCTCAACTTCTAAAGTTGGACGGAAGACCTCCTCGTTGCTCGCAACGAGATCGTGTCTAGTTATTATTATAATGGTCCAACAACAACGGAGCTTTCTATTTAGACGTATTGGATCATTAACTAATGCAATAAAATGTTATTATTAAAGGTCAACAATGTACTTATTTTATATCATTAGTGAATGCTAATTCTGACCACCATTGATATAATATTAAACGGTTAAGTTGTTCGTTAATGATAAAATGAAATCATTAATAATATTCCGACCATTAATGCAGGTATGCAGTTAATATCATTTGTAGATATTATAGCATTAGATGTTGTTACAGAGCTGTATAAACGGTATCCCCATTTTTTTATTTTTTATTTTGGATACCTCTTTTAATTGTTTGACATGATTGTTCCCATTATGGAATCGTCCAGTAAATTGAGGCGTAAGATTGTGGATGTTACAATATGGCACGAATCAAAAATAATCCTGATTACTTTTACATGTAATCCTAAGAATGAAACCTTCGATGTTTTCTTTTTTTTTTGCAATGAATGAACTCGTGCAAGGAGATTGCTGTTTCAAATCAATTTAATATTTCAAAGTGTTTACATAGGTCAAGTGTTTAAGTAAAAATGTACCCAATAAATATAATCATAAATTGCTTAAACGACTAGGTGTTCGCATGTACATAAACACATACGTGCTTTCACTATGAGTGGAAATCACTAAGGTGGCAGGGGACAGTTTTTTTTAAAAAATACAATTCACTGTAGCCAGGGGATGAGTGTCTTCGGAACTCTGTAACTAGAATTTCCTCAGTTCCCATTCAGCTCAAATACCTTTAATTCACTCCTTATAAGACCAGTCAGCAATTTATGAGGAACATTATTAGGCAGAATGTCTAAAATTTTCTACGTAGTGGTTTTTCTGAGATTTCGACCCTTTCATATTTCACCTATGTTTTCATGATTTGTTCAGCTTTTTAGACCTCCCCCAGCTAATTCCCTGCAACAGGTTGCCTTTCCGTACCGTGTGCTTGTTGCACCCTCACATGTATGAAACTTACCGGTGTAAACTATGTCCCATCCACCTCTTTTCGTGTTACCTCCCGTCAATAACTTGCAATTTCACTGTGTAAAGTCAACACAACAGTCATAGCCGCAAGTTTCGCATTTTACTTCTGATTCTCATGTACTTAACACTAGAGACCTACATAATGTATACCAATTTCAACAAGAGACATCACTCTAATGATAATCATTAAAAAATCATTTCATGAATTTTAGCGACACTCATAAGCTTTCATGTTAAGCAACTTTCAATTTTATAAAAAATATTGGGTACTTTATCCGAAACTGTCCCTTGCTACCTTAGTTGGTAAGGGAAAATGGGATTTGTAACACCAAATTTGTTATTATTCATATTGCATAATATTGCATAATGTTATGCTATCTTCTCCTCAATATCTTGTAAACGTTCTTTGATATTGGATATTGTAGTATTCAGTGACATTATAGTATCCAATTTTGAAGTGTGAACTGTATGTTTAGTTTGCTTCTTTTTCGCTTCCTCTTGCATGCGATTTATGTTAGTTTGCATAGTGGCCAATGCGTTCCTCATCGTGTTCTTAATTGTTTTGGCATATCTTTCATCTAGTGCTTTTCTTATGTTTTCCGTTGTTAAATTATGTATTCTTACTTTCAGAGCATCGTTGCAGACATCTTTAAATTTACTTAGAAATCCAAATCTTACTGCACCTGCCATAGCTATTCCACCTCCAGCGAGAGTTGCTGCTATTTCAGGTTGTAAAACACATGCCGATAGCGCATAGCCGCCAGCAATTGTCAGTGCAGTTTTAAAAATTCCAAAAGATTTTTGTTTATGCAAGTCAATTGGAACTCTAAACCCTTTCATAAGATATTCGGTTTCTGATTGGCAGATTCTTCTCATTTTTTTATCTAGCGTTTGAACGATGGTTTCTTGGAATATCTGCGGAACATGCTTTCTCTCCCAATGTTTTGTTTCAATCTCAATATGCGTATCAATATCAACTTCTATTCTAAGTCTCCACGATTTTTCTACTTGTTTTAGTATTTTTGCATGCAGAGTGGGATCATCAATATATCTGCTGAATTGTCTCGTAACTTCATCAAGAAAACGTTTCACATTTTCTTCAATATTCAGACATTCCTAAAATGAAAAAAAATTCAACTGAATTAGTATCATGGTTTTTTTAAATGATATATCAACAAACAAACGTGTAAAATGATATATCAACAAACAAACGTGTAAACATTTATTTCACACTTTTTAGGGGTTCAATCTTATTATTAACATTTCACATAAAAAAAAATAATATAAGCAAAGTAAAAAGTAAGTAATAAGTAAATATAAGCATTGATTGTTAATTTTTGGATATCTCGGGCCTATAACACACCAGGCCGTACAGATAGATTATCACACCGCGCGTTATTCAATTTGTCTGGCGTGTTAGGACCGACGATATCAAATAGAAGCATTCAATGCTTTCAAAAACCTTTGGAACAATGTATAAACGCTATGTTGAGATAATTGTACATCTGCTACACTTCACATAATAAAGAATCACATTACATTTAATTAAAGTGGAAAAAACACATTTAATGACAACGTCTTATCCGGGACCTTTTTAGACATGGATAGAAAATATCCTGTGTTTCCAATAAGTTAACATAATATAAAAACAAATAACGCTTTTACCATATCGCTAAATTGACTATGTTTAGTTCTTACCCACGTATCCAGTCAACCAATACAAGTTTTTTTTCTATATTACTACTTCTCTGAACAAAAATCCGATAACTTGATTAAGACCTTTCGGATACATTTACATAAAGGACATGTAGAGGTCATTCGGTTTTTGAAAATAATAAGCACATTCGATTATTTTTATGGAATGGTGTAAGTCAATGAAAAATGACAATAACAAACTATCAACCATCTCAAAAATTCATAATGCGAAATACAAATTTAAAGCAGAGAAACACGGGCCTCTATATAGTTTAGGTGAAATCAGGTGCATAGGAGGAGTAATCATCTCCTGTTGACCTGTCACACCCGCCGTGCGCTCCTCAAATAACAAATTAATTTTAAGATTGATAATAAAAGGATTTTTATATTGTTTACCTCGCGTCTGATATTCTCCAGCTTCAAAATCGTGATCAATAGGCCATCTAATTTGTTCTTGCTATGCTGGACATTCTGCCTCGCACGTTTAAGCTTTTTCAAAACAACAGCGGAACATTTATTCAATAAAGACGTTAACAATCTAAAAAAAAAATATGCAAAAATACATATCCAAACATGTATATTGAAACCTTAATAATTTGATCTTTTTTGGTACAGTTATACATGTCACCAACGAATGTATGAACATAACAGAAACAATATAATCGTTATTTTTCCTCAAATAAATTATAAGCCAAATCAAGAAAATTATTCAGATAAAATGAAATAATTTTATTTGTTATCGAGTTTTTAACCAATGGATTTTTAAACAACTAGTTTATTTTTTAAGTTCTGTGTATGACATTATGTATAGCAATTGGCACCTCGACGGACCCTAGCCACTCCAGGTAAATAACACCTGTTTACATTAAGCCCCACCAGTAACCGTACGGTCATGAAATAGGTCTTTAAGGTATAAATATTCCATATATATATATATATATATATATATATATATATATATATATATATATATATATATATATAAGTCCTAATATATATTAGTCGGTGAATCGCCGCTTGATCATCAAACGTTGAGCCAAATTTTGATTTTTACGGGCGGCCGATTGCATCAACAATTTCGCAATTGCTGAATATTGTTCAAGCATTGCTTCAATTCACTGAAAAAACGACGGTAAATGTTTAACGTAATCCATATACGGTCGGTCGTCAATCAGTCGATTTAGCAAAATCTCCCGATGGACCAGTCGACCCTAGGGAGGGTCGTTAATCGGTATATGCCGGCGGACATTTAAAAACATTATAAAAGCTGAAGTGTCGACCGATCAACTACAGATATAACAAACTGGTTGTGGAAGGTCGGACGATGATCGACTGTTACATCCGAAGAAAACGGCCATCGACGCAGAAAATAAAAATCATAACTTTGCCCACGGTCACACTATTGGTCAGCCAACGGAAAAAAGGTCGATATCGGCTTGTGAACTGCCGACTTTCGCTCGAATAATCCAATCGTGCCTCAAAAATCGTAGGCCGTTTGTCTTTTTTTGGAAATTTGACTTGATTTTAACTGGTGAGTTATTCATTGATTGTAATAAGCATTGTACTTCTCGAGTTTGTGGACACATAGAAAAAAACCTTCGTATTAAACTAAACCTAGCTAAACATTAATTAATTAACACGAAACGCTTTAAACTTATTGTTTTGATAAAACCATTACCTCAAATTTATTTTTATTCTTTTTTCCTTATTTTTGACAATTACTTCATTTAATCGTCTCTTGAATTTCCCCAACATGGTGGCATGCTCTCTGAAATCCTGCATGGTATGTTGAAATGTGTTTAAGTAAATATAAACAAATGATTGATCAAGATGTGATCCCCATCTTTAAACAGTTTCATAATTACGCAACATTTTAAATACACACATGAACAATATTGATCCTTTTTATAACATCAGGCAAATGTAAAAACAAACAAGAGGCCAATAGGCCTTAACGGTCACCTGAGTAGCATAGAACCCATACACAAACTTATCAAGGAGTCTCATATATGCATTTAATTAAGTTTCATTCTGGAGTAGAACAATTTTAAATTTGTAATGACAACCACCTCCCTGCCTGAAATATTTCAACAAGGACTATGAAACCTATAATTTTCGCGAAAAGATCATAATAGAATGCATGACCTGATATTAAAAAGGTGCAAGACTCATAGAAAACAGTTTTCCCATATTTGTTAACTTTCAAGATAGGTTTTATGTGTTTATGTTTTCATAGATAAACTAAAACAAGGTGGCTAGTATACATGCTTTATCTAAACCAACTTCCCATTCCAAATCCCAAGGGGCAGACAGAAACTCTCCCTATGGGCATTTAAACAAACAAAAAACAGTTTTAACAGCCATCATGAGTTATTCACTTCTCCTGTTCCAGCTTTTGAATATTCAACCTTCATTGACAATTAATCATCATCTGACATTTATACCAAAATCATTTAACATGCATCGGTGATTTTAGTTAGTCGACTATTGCTTTACTTCAAGTAAAAGCTTTCCAAAAAGCTTGCCTGACTAAACAAAATTATTCAATGGAAGCATGCATGTATCAATTAGGCTATTTAATGAGAAATGAATTTTGATTTTCGCTGCTGATCATAAATTCATAAACAGAACGTGCAGATTAAGAATAAATTTTAGTCTATTCTTCGATCTAGTACATGTACATGTATATCACTTCAACTTTTATTATTTCATTATATCAAACTATTTTAGGAATGTACTCATATCAAATAATTGCATGTAACCTTGAAAGCGGAAGATGAAACAGTTTTCAAGTTGCTAAATCAACTAAAAGGCATTTTTTATAGGTTCCAACCATATGAAATAGGAAAGGATATTAAAGCACGCATTGTTTTTTAAAGTCTGTGGGGGCAGCTTCAACCAAAACATCTTGACAAGCAATTATAAAAGGATGAATTCTCAAAATCATGAAAAAAACCTAATTGTAATTTCAATTCATTCAATTAGAATTCCTTATTTTCAGTTTCATTTAATACATGCTCCGACAGTGGAGAGGGCGGCAAATCTATGATATCTCCATTTATTATATATGTAAAGTTAAGAAAAGTGTCTGCAGCAAAATAAGTGGGGGGAGGCAGCCCCCACCCCCGATGCTACGTGCCTGTGATGTGTGCACAGGGTTTGTTCTGGAGTCGGCGCGCAAAAACTATGAATGAGACATTATGTCGCGAGGTCCTGCTTTACCAATCAAGCAACGGCTGAGATATTGATCCGGTGGTGTGAATGAACTCATCCATTGGCACAGATCCATGGGAAGGGGTCAAATGAATTTTTTGACATTTGTTTTGTAACAACAACATACATGTATATTATACTTTGGATCGAATGTTTTAGAAGCTCCTATCGAATTAACACACGCATTTGACTAGTAATTGTTTGATGTAGGAATGTACTTTTAGTTAGACACGCGAGTTATGCACCCTTTTCAAGATGAATAAAATCGTCCAACTGATCGAAAATTGGGCCACAAACCGATTCGGCGATTTAGTTGCTCCAGTAAACATTCCAGCTATATGAATATGTATTTGTTTTAATCCAAACTGATGATTCTTTGGAAATGATGATAATCCAACACCAATAAATACTTGCATTGTACCGTAACAGACAATGTGTAACAACTTGTTTTAAAGACCCCCCTTTCCTCCGTTCAAATATGAATAATCTATTTTTAAATCAGGATTACACACGTGCATGGTGTGCAGCCCTTTTATCTGAAAACTCTCGCTCACTCAGTCACTATGTAATTACATCCAATATAACATTTTCATCAATTGTGAATGCAAATGCCGACACATTAAACATACATCGATTAATCTTTTTCGTAAATAATCTTTATATCTCTTGCTCCCCTTTCCTGCACCGTTTCTGAGAAGGTTACTTTCAAACCTTAGATGTTCCTGACGTCATGACGTCGGGCAATTAACAATGACGTGAGGCGATTAACAAGTCTATTTGTTTATTTAGAAAGCTCAAAACTGTTTTGATTTCAAATGATAAAAATACTTTTGATAATACAACTTCTTAATTACATTATATTCAATAATTAATTACTAAATATGAACAAGAAATAGATGATAAATAAAGTAAAAAAAAATTTTTTTTAAATGCATATACATACCGTGTTCATTGACATTTTTAGAATGCAATTGTCATCTACATCTGCCCATAAGTCTCGGAAATGAGACTTTGTCTTCTCAAAAAACCCATCTTTGTCGTCTATTTTTAATAGAGAATCCCATTTGTTTAGCAGAAATATTACATCCTGACGACTGAAGCTAACCATTCTATTTTGTGATCTTTTTACATGCGCCAGAATCCGATCTATCTGAAATATATGTTAATTTCTAAATCAATTTGAAGTATATCGTTCGAAAAATACATTATTCGTTTTTCAAACCGTTTTAAACAAATATGTCTTTTTAAAAAATACGGCCAGGGGATGTTTTATGACTTACCTGGGCGAATTGATATTTTTAAAGTTAGGTTTAATGTTGAAATATCTTAGTTAAGCATAGTAAATATTGAAATTATGAAAGTACAGAAAATCGTTTTAAAGTCCCTTTAACTGCTTGGAGACAAATTATTCATTGATTTTTTAAAAGTTATTTCCATACGAGTTTTGAGAGTTATCATTAGTTTTTTGTCTAATAAAAAATACTGTTATTGTCAGGGTTAATTATTTTCAATTCTTTTTTTATATTTCACAATAGTATTAATAACGTTCAGCCTAAAGTTGAATGTCAAATGTATGCTTATAAGCAGATTATTCAGAGTCTGCGATTCATTGCAACAAGCTCGTGACATTTTAATTTTTGTTTACATTAATTTAATAAACTGCTTATGGTTTGGGTATTTTTGCCAGTTGAAGCAAAAATAAAATGTATCAATTATGCAACACATTCAACTTTGATTTAGTATGTAAATTGTAAACAAAATCATAATAAGAACTATGTTTACAACACAACGCTTTGTATAATTTGACAACCGACACTCAAAATCTGATTGACAATTTTAAATGCCATTAGGAAGCATTGCTGAATACAAATGTAGAAACTTTAATTTAGAAAAAAAAATCTGCTCAATCGTAACAATGCCTCTTTTAATAATATTTAACAGTGAACAAAAATGAGTTATACTTAACTAATTTTAGATAAAGAAGGTGTTGCGGAAAGGCTGGTTTTTTTCATAAACGCGATAAGGACATTTAATACCCGTATTGAAAAGTCGTTCTATATATAGACACAGCTAGGTAAATGATTTTATTTACATTGCGGGTATGCCTTGTATGATTGCGAAATGTACAACAATTTACGCACCCTTTTTTTTTTTATATCAAACACGGCGACCGCTAATCGATCTTTATAGATACAGTTAGGAAGATGACAATAGTTTCTGTTTTTGATGTTAGAATAAAACAATATTATTATTAATTCTCAGCGTGCCTCAAATAAGTTTCTTTGGAGCTAAATGAATAAATATGATTATAAATCAATAAAAGCGTTTGAGATTGCTTTTGAATGTTATTTAATCATTGTGGTTTTTTAAATATTATAAAAAAAAAAACTGAGATTAGATAAGCACGTGGAGCAAACTTTTCTGTACAGCAAAACTCGTTTATAACGAATTTCAAGGGACCATAGAAAAAACTTCGTTATAGCCGTAATTCGCTATACGGTTATAACGAATTCGTAAAAAATAGTATAGCGAATTCGTTATGAAATAATCAGCTAACAGTTTTCAACACTATCGTAAGTTATAAAATTAGTATTACCGTCATTTACAAAAAATGTCAATATAACCATTTCATTTCAATTTTTTAAAAAATTCCGTGTACTATTTGAATTTGAGTATTTTATATATGCGTCTTAAAATTGCATGTATCTTCAATGAAATCAGAAATGGAAAAAAATTCGTTATAAAAATGATAAAATACGTTAAAATTTTGCCAGCGGGGGGGGGGGGGGTCTTAAAATTACTTCGTTATAGCCGTTAATTCGTTATAGCCGTGTTCGTTATATACATCAATTTTCTATAGGTTTATATAAGAAATTTGCCGGGACATGAATAATAATTCGTTATAGCCGTAAATTCGCTATATCCGTGTTCGTTATATTCGAGTTTTGCTGTACATATTTTATATATGTATTGCTTCATCGTCGGTTCATAACTTTGTTGTGTTACTTATTGTTCTAAGTACTTGTACATGTATATATAAAACGATATATTTTTTCATAACAAAATACTAATTTTTATCATTCGCTATTTTAAATCTCTCGTTCAGTGGAAAATGAAATGGTATATTTCAAGAAAATTGATGACTCTTAACGGTAACGTCAAAATAGTTTTCTTTCAAGCCACTTTTTCACAACAATGAGGATTCACCTTCATAAAAAGCATTAAATTAGCCACATCTTACTGTGTAACCATTACAAATTCATTTCATGATCTTATAAAAGTCAGAATTGGGTTCAACGATTTCATTCTAAATTGCTTAAAGTATAACGTTGCATGTAAACAAAAGATTCACGTCGATTATGTTACATTAATTTTTATCTGCAACACTTTTAGAAAAAGAGGCATAGGAATTGCAACACCTTCTTTTACAGTAATACAAAATTCTTTTTCTCTAAATATGCATTTCTAAAATTGAAATTTGAACATTTCAACTAAATTGATAATTACTGCAACATAAACTGTATTGTGCTTTAAACATTTTCAATCAGTTTTGTCAACAATAATTACATATCAAAGTTCTTGAAAATTGATCAAATGTAAAAGGTTGACGGGCATATGCACAAGCGGAATGCATGATGTCGTTCAGCAAATAAAAAGTAAACAACTAACTGCAACTTGCTTACTTCGAAGTATCTAAACTGGTTTAGATACTTCTAAACTGGTTTTAAATAATGTATTACCCTGTCCCTTTGTAAACCACCGGCAGCTGGCACATTAATCACAAATACAAGAGCTAGTGCATTAGGAATATATTCCATCATCCTTCTTGCCACTTCTCTCTGACTTCTGTCGCCAATCCCTGGTGTGTCCACGACTGCTAAATTTTCCTTGAATAGACATGTGACGATTGTAATTGTTGTAGATATATATTCATCGTAATACATGCAGAAAAAAAAACATTTGATTGAACTTAAATATCATATGTTTATGTATTAGCTATGAGGACAGAAAGCAATTAAATGTTCCCCGACACAGTAATTTTTATACTTTTTTTGCATAATAGTAATGGAAATATGAACATTTATTCCCCCAGGGAAAATTATATTTCCCGAGGGCAATGCCCGAGAGAAATATGCTTTTTCTTGGGGAATAAATCTTCATATCTACCGAAAGTTCATGCAATAAATTGTTTATTATTACCGAATGATAGGTTAAACTTTAGATTACATCAGGTTCTGATCGGTTTTCAATTCTAGTAAAGAATAGTAGTGCATGTTTATATGTTTCTTTTTATGTCAGTTTTCAATATGATTTGATATAGAATTAATCATGTAATTACATTATGCTTATCCTCGGGATTTTTCATAAGCAATGACAATTCGAAGGGGTGGGATATGATTAAAAATATGACGATGACAGAGAAATATGAAGTTCTATTGCCCTGACACGTGATTGTCTAGAACCAATCAGATGTCACGTTATATAGAATTACATATTGAGGTATAGGAATAGAAGTTACTGTCCGGCAGGGGGCAATGAAAATGTTATGTCTTAATTCTTTATTTGGAGATGTAGGGTTCGTTGTGGTTATTTACACCGAGTTATCAAACTTTGAATTGACAAGGCTAAAACACAAATAGAAGCAAAAGAAATCAAACGCTGCTGCAAAAGATAGTCGGTGAATAGTATTTCAGGGCATAACGCAAAAAAGAATACTGTCATGAAAAAAAATATTATATTTATCTGTCGATATGTCGTTATCTAAGATACAAATAGTACACAAACTGAGGTTTACATATCCGATTATTTTGCGTACTGTACCTGTTGGAAATGGAGGTCTGGCATTAAGATATCAACGTAGCCTATTTCCGGGTTGTTCGTTTGAGCAAGTTTTTCTAATTCATCAGCCATTTCTTGTGTGTCGCTGAAAGGCTTCACTTCTAGTTCTTTGTAATTTGCGTCAAATGTTATGATCATCAGGTTTTCAGAGGGCTTGATTCTACAAACTCTTGTTGTCGTGGCAGTGATTCCCGTCGGTAGTATATTTTTACCAAGTATTGCATTAATAATGCTTGACTTCCCACTGCTCGTTTCTCCTAAAAAAATAAAATAGTAACAAAAACAAATCAAATCAAAACACAAGAAGAACAAACTACAAAATAAAGAAAACATTCAATGAGAGGAATGCAAAAAATGCATGCGTTTTGTCTAAAATATAAAATGAAATACTGTTTCCATTATCGATTTGATGGAGAATTTTAAGACATGATTAGTCGATAAAATATTTCTTTTTTTATGTACAATTGACTGATATATTATAGAATATGAGTAAGAAAGCTTGCCAGCAAATACAATGGGGCAATCAATTCTTTCCAAATCAGATATTGATTGATCAAGTTTTCCTTTCAGATCTTTCACATTGTGCAAATGAGGCATGATTTCGTCGACGAACATTTTTTTGGAAACAGCTCTTTTTGTTTCTCTAAACAAATCGCTTATTTCTTTTTGAAGAGAAACACAGCTCCTCACACTTCTGCAAGGACATGAATGAATATTAGATCATAAAATGCTATAACGTAATTTAAAGGAAAGTAACATTATTTCTTAGTAGTTCTTGCACCATTTCATAAACTGGAGAAAAACCCACCACAATATCATATCATGCCTTTGTAAAATACACAAACATTTGATGAGCATCGGCCGATCACAGTTGATTCGAAATGAATAAGCTGACAGATGACACTGTTTTTAAACACATTTCGCGTTTTGCTCTATTAGGTATATATTGAAATTATAGCTTGTTTTTAATTCCTTTTACACATGTAGTACACAATATTGTTTGTACATGTGTTGTTAAAAAACTATTAAGAATGTCCATTACTTTACAATCAGATGATAATATTGAATTATTTATATGTATGAGTTGTTGATACATGTAATTGAAAGAGTACTGAATTTGGAATGAACATAATTAGTTACCGGAAATCACTACTGCGAACTTCATCAGAATCACTGTTGCAATTATCGTTCGAAGTACTTGAGTCGGCTGTAGCTGGAGTTGCCATTGCAATGCCTTAGACATCAATGTCCTTAATATAACAAATCAATATAAAATATTTTACTACACATAATTCAGAGAACAGGCCGATTTAAAAATCATATAAATATATCATTTTAAAAACACAGGCAATTTTTTATAGCTATATTCAGTAAATAGGAAATACTGTTTTCCTGAGCTTATAAAAAATTAAGCAATTACGATTTGGAAAGTTTGTTTTGATTTCTTGAATATCTTAAAGAGTAACTTTGTCTTAATACATATTCTTTTCAATCGTCCTAGTATTGTTTTATCATTTATTAACAATTACAAAAATGCAGTATATTTTACAAGTAAAACTAGGCCGAAAATTACTAGAGGTGTACTGTGAGCAAGCTCACGATTGATACCCCCCGCTAAAGGAAAAAAAATCTTAACTCAAGTATTTTTCTATTATAGAAAATGATGGATGCTATCTCATTAAAGAATGGTCCAAAGACTATATAATTATTTTTTACAATACATTATTAACCAACTACGGTATATATTTTGGTTTAGAATTTTTTTTTAAAGTACAACAATTTACATTATTCATATATTTCTTCCAAGGCCATTTCGTTAAGTTCAAAGTAAAATAATATCCACACCCGCCTCGATTATGCGAACGACTCCCACTGTTGTTGTTGTTTTTTTAATTCTGCTTGCTTGCGTTGTTTACAAAAGCAGGGGAGAATTGTGTTGTAGGGATCATTTGAACATGTTTAAAGTCCTTAATGTGCATTTTTTTTAACACAAAATCTAAAAGTTTGATGTTCATATGGTAAAAAAAACCCATCTTCTTACTGTTTTTGATTTAGTGTATGCTATTAAATTAAAAACGAAAATTGTCATCAATAAAAGAAATATAAGTAAAATAAGTAGGTGTAGGATAATGCATAATCTTTGATAGAAAGTACAACTAACAGAAAAAGAAATATTGTTAATGTTTATTTTAAATGATATAAAGTTAAACCATTTCGCATACTGAAGATATGCTGGAAAACATAACGTTCGAGAAAAACCATGAAAACAAATTAACTAGCAATTTGTTTAATAGAAAAAAAACACAAACAAAACCAAAAGAAAGAAACATTTATTATTCTGTTTAGATTAAACTATTCATGATCAGTTGAATTACTTAAATGTTTTATTGTTGACGGATGAATGATGCACATGTGTGTTCAATTTACTTTTAAAAGAAAAAAACTATTCTAAACGTAAATCATAATTAGAGAGCAAATACACAAATCATACTTTTAAAGAATGGGTCATGTTTTTAACAGTTTTATTTAAACAGTAGGCAAATGTAATGCAAGTAAGAATCGTCTTACCTTTACTGTGCAAAATTCAGCTCTGAATGAATTCAAGATAACTGTATGCTCACCTTTATATGCACTCTTAGACAATTCAATTTTGTCAACTCAAGTATAATCTTCAGCACTAAGTACAATGGTCGAACATGTCACTGTCCTGACAAACTTAGTCTCCGACTGTGATTTGTTTTATCGAAATTATCATTTATTAGTTATTAACCTATTCGACTCGCTTTATAAAGTTCAGAATTGAATCCCTTTTCATACAACCTTATTTATGATCATTGCTCATTGTTACAATCTTTAATGGAATAAACGGGCTTTTCACTCATGTTTTACATCTTTTATGAACTTTGTACATATGCATTAAAACGCTATTGTCAGCGAACGACAATTATGTTATCTATACAATGTTAAATAAACAAACAAATTTTACTTCCGGTGAGATATCTCAAATATCTCAGCAGCTTTCTTCTTTCAAATTTTGTACCCGCCAGATCTCAAGAACTGTAAGCGATTAAGATACGATTGTTTATGGATAATAGACAGTTGATTAATGATGTGCTTAACGGGTTCTATTTTGTCAACAGTCACTTTCTGTTTTCACCGGAAGGGTTCAAACTAATCAAGTTTTGTTATATTAACTGTTTTCTTTGACAGATATGGCTAGTCTGATAAACAATTTTATAATTAGGAAAATGTTCAAGAATCGCACATTTTTATTTTCAATTAGCACTTTCGTTTGTCCGTTTCCGGTCCAGAGACAAAAAAACCTGGTACCAACGAGACCTCAGATTTGGCAGAGACTTTTACAACCGAACTTTGAGGATATATAGACCTATGTAAATGTATGTAGATATGTTTAACATGTTTTGTTTGAATCGCCTTAATTTTTCGGTCGTCACAGCAGATACTCCTTTTTTTCATTTTCTTTGTTTACATGGAAGTAAGCTCCGGAAATTTCGTTCACCGTTAATATTATATTATTTATATTTTTTCTACAAAGACGAATTTTTTACAGATAATTACACGTGCATCAATAGTTTAGTTTTTATTAAAATCGTTAGTGAGTTTTTATCAGTTGACACTAATTTGGTTTACAACATGTAATTTATTTGTTCGCAGTATAGCTAATCTTTATTTTAGAGTACTAATTGATATGACTGTGACGTTTACTGTGTTTATCCATCATTTATTAAATAAATCTTTATCCTCATTTAATTAGAAATACGAACAATCTTTTTAAAAACATGCTACTGGGTTTTTGAATTATAAATGTTCAAATGATTGTTTCCCTTACTACATGTCACACGCACGATTTTTTTTTACCTTAAATTTGAAACACTTCCTTTTTAAAAAAATAAAATATGTATTTACTCTTAGCAATGATTTGACAAAAAACATTCCTTTTTTTCTGAAACGCAACGTAGTCTGGTTTACAGATTAAATTGCTGATTTTGTCCAGGCTAAGCTAACACCTGGACAAAGGTCTTTTTTTCGAAAAGAGCTCCTGTGGATGTCTCTAATTTTAAGTGTTTACTTTGAAAAGTTGCATCGATAACAATACAGAATGTTTATTTTCCGCACGGTAGCAAAGGATTCTGGGTCAACATTTGCACGAAAATAGTAATAGAGTTTTCTTTTACAATCTGACACTTAGAGATAAAAGTGATAGGCCTTCGCGCTTTGCAAGTGCATTGATTGCAAAGAGTGGGTAATCTGGGTCTAAATAGTTAAGAACATTTAAAAGATTGAAATTTTGTATTAAGGTCTAAAGTACAACAAGTTTGCCGACACGTTATCTGAAAATTGCTTCCATATAAGATTTAAAGAAATGCCGACCTCTGCGCACTGTGTCATTTGCTAAAGGCAATTGAAAAGTAAGATACTACCAAAAATGCTCATGGACTACATCACCGACACTTTATTAGTGAAGACTAGAAACAATTTATTTGCCAAATTATTTCTAATACATTGAATGAAGGGGAAAAAACATCACCTTTGAAAAAATATATCCAAATAAAATGGGCCAATTTGTAAAAAAAAATATTAACGATACCAAAGGTTATTTACGTTTTGAACACTGACGTTTCTGCTGATGAACCAACTAATTACAAGATTCCATTTCATGAATTACCTTTACATGCAAAGAGAAAGTGTCATTGTCACATGTTTTGTCGGGCAAATTCACATATTTGACTTTAATGGACAACTCCTAGGGTGCATTACCACTTGAAAAAAAAAATAACGAATCATTGCGTCGTGTGTAGCATCGGTCACGATGAGGTGATCGTAGGAGAGTATGTGACTCACCTCAGTAAACGAAACAAATTCTCTGTAGAAACTGTTGTTTCAGTATTGACTTTTTCAATCAGTAACATGCATCAGTGTTGATTTGGGCAATTTTGATCTGGGGGTATCACTTACAGTAAACATTATCACAGACGTGTTAAAATATGTACAGATAACACACACTTGTAACAGAGAAAAGCAAGCCAAACTATGGTCAAATTTATTTTTAAGTAACGTATATTCATTTAGAGTATGGTTTTGTAATAATCTTCGATATGATCAATGTGTTAACTAATTTTTCCTCTTCTTTTTCTTTTCAATTTTTGTTGTAAACAAACTGATGACGCAATTTATTTTTTTTCTTAAAAACAAATCGATGACGCTTTTGTGTATAAATAAATATTATTGCGGTGGGTCAATGAAACAAATTAAAAAAAAAGAAACTTTATACCTCTCGTACATATTTAAATCTTTTTTTTTTACGTTAGTGGTGTCTTAAATGCAATGTATTCTGAGTAAATTATAAAAAAAAAAACCAGAATACTTTCATCAGGTACTAAACGGTGATCAGTTGTTTCGTACAACCATGTTTGTTGGATATATTTTCAGTTGATTTACAGGATACTGTTTTTGATTAGTGCTTTAAAAATTGCAACGAGTAATTAACATACGATTGTTTCTAAATGAAGACAGCTGCTTTGAACACTGAATCAATATTGGTACAAAATGCAAACAATAAACAGGTTTGACCAGGTGTAATTTCTGTATACGTACGTAATACTATTATTTAAATCACATTATAGGTAAACTGTATCTCTATTGTTTTTATATAAAAATCGATCTTCTCATAATCACATATTAAATAAGAAATTAGTGTGCCAACATTTTTTTTTTCTAACACACTAGATGATATCCCGCGCAATCGCGGGAATTAACACTAATACACATAAATTAGATACAATGCTCGATATGTTGAACCAGATCTTTCTGTTCAATTTTTAGATGTACTGTCAGAAATTGTTCTTTATTGCTATTTTAACCTATTTTTAGGTCACCTGAGTAAACACAGGTGACCTATTGCCATCTGTTTTCGTCCGTCGTCGTGCGTCGTGCGATAACAATTTACATTTTTATCTTCTTAAAAACTACAAGGCCAATTGTTCTCATTTTTAGTGTGAAGCATCTTTATGGTAAGAGGAATGTAAATTGTGAAATTGGTGGCTCTACCCCCCCCCCCCCAGGGTGCCACAGGTGGGGCCAAATATGCAAAAAACAGCCAAATTTTCTAAAATCTTCTTCTCTACACCCACACATGTGAGGAAAAAACTGATTGCATGGCTATGATGTAAGCCCTCTACCAAAATTGTAAAATTCATGGCCCCTGTGTCAGGGGTTCAGGCTCCAGGGTGGGGCCAATATGGCCATATAGTAAAAATGTATTAAATCTTAGAAAATCTTCTCACTCCCATAGATATTTGTTAAAAACTAAATACATGATTATGATGTCCATGAAGCTCTCTACCAAATTGTGAAATTCATGGCCCCTGGGTCAGGGGTTCAGGCTCTAGGGTGGGGCCAATATGGCCGTATAGTTAAAATGTATTAAATCTTAGAAAATCTTCTTCTCTACTCCCATATATATTTGTTAAAAACTAAATGCATGAATATGATGTCCATGAAGCCCTTTAACAAAATTGTGAAATTTATGGTCCCTGGGTCAGGGGTTCAGGCTCTAGGGTGAGGCCAATATGGCCGTATAGTTAAAATGTATTAAATCTTAGAAAATCTTCTGATATACTCCCATAGATATTTGTTAAAAACTAAATGCATGATTATGATGTCCATGAAGCCCTCTACCAAAATTGTGAAATCCATGGCCCCTAGGTCAGGGGTTCAGGCTCAAGGGTGGGGTCAATATGGTCATATAGTAAAAATGTATTAAATCTTAGAAAATCTTCTTCTCTACTCCCACATATATTTGTTAAAAACTAAATGCATGGTTATGATGTCCATGAAACCCTTTAACAAAATTGTGAAATTTATGGTATCTGGGTCAGGGGTTCAGGCTCTAGGGTGAGGCCAATATGGCCGTATAGTTAAAATGTATTAAATCTTAGAAAATCTTCTTCTCTACTCCCATATATATTTGTTAAAAACTAAATGCATGAATATGATGTCAATGAAGCCCTCTACCAAAATTGTGAAATTTATGGTCCCTGGGTCAGGGGTTCAGGCTCAAGGGTGGGGATAAAATGGCCATATAGTAAAAATGTATTAAATTTTAGAAAATCTTCCTCTCAACTCCCATATACATTTGTGAAAAACAAAAGGCCTGGATATGATGTACATGAAGTCTTCTACCTAAATTGTGAAATTTATGACCCCTGGGACAGGTGTTTAGGCACTAGGGTGGGGCCAATTTGGCACAGGAAGGGCCCAAAAATCTTGAAAACGGTTAAAATCCCTACCTCTAAACCATATATATTCTTGTTCTTTGTGTTAAGGTGGAAGGCTACATCGTCACAACATGTCTGACATCCGTTCGAAACGCCATTTTGCTCCGGATTAATAACATTATGTAGTGGTACAAATTAACTATACACCGTTAAATTGAACTCTTCTTACAAGGGAGATGAAATAGGAATGAAATCACCAAAACGTTTAGAAAATATGTCAATTTTCTTCCTGTTTAAAGCTTTCAACTAACATTGATTATGAGCTGTTTTGTACGGAAAACGTGGAATTTAAATAATATACTGTTTCCCCGCTATTTACAATACAGTTTTGTCATGTCATCTACAACAGACGATAATACATTTGTGACGGATTATCGATATAGGTAAGCAGATATAATATTTTCACTTAAACTATAAATGTATGATGAATATGAAACGTAGTACGATCTATTGAATTGATCCGAATTTTTTATCTTCAAATATGATTTATCATAAGCACTAATAATCTTATACCTACATATTTAGCATAGACTTTTGATCCTTTTTTTAATTTTTCTTCGTGAATTTTATTAATTATAAAATTGGTCCCAAGATATTTGAGACCATGTAAAATAAAGAAAGACAACTCTTAAACAGGATCTTTTATACCAAGATTTTTGCAATAATTCAGTATTTTCTTTAATTTTTCAATTTTATTCAATTTCTTTTTTTCATCCTAATAACCAACACATATTGTTTATATTTTCAGATTGTTGTAGGATTTTGTCCAGCAGTTTGCCTGAAAAGATTTTTTTTTATATTTTAGTTTCATATTTATGTGGATTCCAATAAAAATCATACAAACTTTTTTCATTATTATTTTGTGGTTTATTTCTAAACCTAATGACATTTCACTTTCATAAGAATTTTAAAACCGAAATGTTTAAAAATTTGATAAATAAGGGGTTATCTGAAACCGGACTGATATTTTAAAAATTCTCTAGAAAATAGAATATTGTATTTTGAGGTCTTTTATTAATGAATACTGTGCCTAGTAATGGTAACAAATGCATGCAACAAAAATCCCCTACACTTATTGGGTGTAGACATCCCCCTTAAGGGCCATCAAATGGTATGTAGGTCATGGGCCTCAAGGGTGGTCCTGACCCCCCTCAAACAGGAAGGGCCCAAATATCTTGAAAACGGTTAAGAACCCCACCCCTAAACCATATATGTTCTTGTTCCTTGTGTCAAGGGGCATCATATGGTATGTAGGTCATGGGCCCTTGGGGTGGTCCTGACCCCCCTCAAACAGGTAGTGCCTGAATATCATGAAAAGGGTTAATATCCCCACCCCTAAACCATATATATTCTTGTTCCTTTTTTATGTTAGTTCACCTGATATATAGTTAAGGACCCCTGGGAACCACATGAAACTTTGTGGCTCATCTCTACTCTATATTATAGCCTCGTTCGTTTGGGAGACGTTATAATCGCCCCGATTATAATTACATCTTGTTTTCCCTTGCTTCTTCCTAATGGAGTTATCTTCCTTTGCTTGTTCATATTTAGTAATTATTCATTGAATATAATGTAATTATAAAGAAGTTGTATGATCAAAAGAGTTATGCAATGCTTTTTATCATTTGAAACAAAAACAGTTTTTGAACTTTCAAAATAAACAAATAGACTTGTTAATAGTAAAGTAATAATTGGTTAACTAAAATCACTGATATATAAAGGTAAAATGATTTTGGTATATATGCCAGATGGTGATTTTTAACGAATGTTGAATATTCAAAAACTGGAACAGAAGTGAGTAACTCATGATGGCTTTTATCGATAAAGCTGGGGTTTTTTTCGTTTGTTTAAATGCCCACAGGAAGAGTTTCTGTCTGCCCCAGGGGGATGGGGGATGGGAGGTTGTTTTAGATAAAACATGAATAATAGCCACCTTGTTATTATTATTAAATTATTTTCTATCAGAGTCTTGCACCTTTTCAATATCAGGTCATGCACTCTTTTATGATCTTTTAAGTTTTTGCTAAAATTATAGGTTTAATAGTCCTTTTTGAAAGATTTCAGGCAGGGAGGTGGTCGTCATTACAAATTAAAAAAAATTCTATTCCAGAATAAAACTTAATTAAATGCATATATGAGACTCCTTCACAAGTTTGTGTATGGGTTATGCTACTCAGGTGACCGTTAAGGCCTTTTGGCCTTTTGTATAAAATTGAAATCAAAAAACAACTGCATTACTGGATATTTAGAGGAGCAGGCAGGGATAAACTATATACTAAAATTGGTTATATATACATGCACCTGCCTTACATCTTTGTGTTGCAGCTGACTGGAAAAAAAATTACAAACTTTTTATTTTATTTAAAACAAGGGAGTGGGTGTATAGTGCGTCTTATCTCTTTTCTAAATTTTGTTCTTTAGTTTAAAATTCAATATAATTTTTATCACTGTCCCAAATAAGAATTTCAGATAAAAGACCGTCAACTAACCCTCCCCACCCCCCGAATTTAACTTCCTCGTTTTATGCATACATCATTGCGTGGACCCTGAGGTCCACGCAGAAAATATATAAGCAAGGTTAAACCGAATGCACTGGGGAAAATTTAGCTTGCGCATGAGCTAAACGGATTCCTGCGCGACATTATGGGTAGCTAAGGGAACCAGGCTAGCACACGTGTATCTGAATCGGGATCGGGATTTCATGCCATATATGCACATGTTCATTGTATTTGTAAAGTTGTCGGTGAACAGTACAGAAACAAACTGAAGTATTTCTTTTAAAGAAATGATCGACATGTGATATGAATTATCAGCATCATGGAATACGTTAATATTATGCCGAAACTACAACATGCATTTAATGGCATAAATCGCGATGTTTTATTGTTTTCCGAAATAGCTTAACTATGCGATGAGGCTAGTGTACTTCCCGATTAAAAAACAATTGCGCATTTAAGCATGATTTAATAATTATGTGTCTGTATATAATACATCATTGAAAAATTATGTCACTGTATGAAAGTTTAAATTTCAAGAGAACTGCATCAAAATACGATATCAATTTACATAGTGAACAAAGTAGTACGCAAATAGTGAAATTCGCTGACCGCCTAATACTATACATGTATAGTATCTTCATTAATGTCTTCATTAATGTCTTCATTAATATAATTCATAATTATGTTTAAATTCTGAGGTAAAAGGTCAGGGCTCTACGTGATACAACGGACACATTCAGTGGTTAAAGCACTATATCCAGGCTTGCTACTATAATATTAATTTTATCATAACACTTTTGCAATCACAGGTCTCCCCGTAGATGTATTTATATAAAGCACGGGGCTAGAGTCGGTGGAATCTCTGATAATCTTAAGGCTTTCGCGTTTCCGTTATAAACACATGCATATGGTCCACGTATTGCACTCCTTTTTTAAAGGACAGCAACTTGTTTATTCATATAGACGTAGAGTTGTTAACACAATTTGTTCATGATTCACAAAATAATATATTAATGTATAAAGGTTTACGAACAATCTGTCGTAATCTTAATCCAAAGTTGTCATCTTAGGTATCTACCCGATGATTAACTTGCCCTACACTTTTCACCATGATTTTACATGTAATTAGTCAACTCGCGTTTTTGGGCACCCAGTTCTGTAAAGTTCTTTCCATCAAAACTAAAATCACGTCAAATTGGCCCATTTTATTTATTAACCTTTTTTGTACCAACCAAATATGTCCTACATGTATCAAAGGTATTTACCAACGATGCATGATGAACTCGTCCTACACTTTCCGCGTTCTTGGTTACCCAGTTCTGGAAAGTTATATCCTTCAAAATTAAAGTCGCACATTCAAGAAACGAATTGGCTCATTTTATTTATTCAACATTTGTCAAACCTCGATTTTTATGTATACCCTAAATGGATTCCCAATTATTATATTCACTCTTTGCGTAATCATTTAATATAATTTCATTTGCAAGTATATATTTTGAAGCAAACTTGGATCCGCCAAAGCCTGTTCACCACCTTACTCTCATTGCTATTACGTGCTGGTTTATTGGAAATGAAGGTAGGTTTTCGATCTATTTTACAATAATTAGCTATTAGGTAAAATTCAATTATAGCTTACGGACATCAACTCACACGTGATGAAATACATGTACCATTGATGTAAGCAGTAACTCTGTTGCAGATATATATAAAACTAAATATAAAATTAAAAATAATTTTCTCGCCCGACTTTGGCACTGGCATAGTTATCGGGCACGATGTTTTTAACTTTGTGTATTAAACGTCGGCAAAATTACATTGCATGGCATTGTAATAAATGAGTAACTATGGTTCTATCGTAGACAAAAACTATAATGGAAAAGAAACTTGGTATGGTCTCATTAAACGGGGTCTTTCACAAGGAAATAAACAACCCAACATCATTTTTTTTTCGGAGGCGGACTCTGCTTAAAGGGATATCGATATGGCTACAACCAACTTTTAACCTTAGATTCTGACATCAAATCAGTATCCGCATCTGAAAGGAACAGAACCTGTAGAAAATTCATGTCAAGCATAATTTGTACTTAATAGAAACAGATAATTTATTCTTCACGGTGTGCAAAATGTATATTTTTTTTCATAGTAGAAACTGCTTGATAATTAACTTGCCCTACAATATCCGCCCTGAAGTTAATTAATCAACCCGCGTTCTTGGTTACCTCGTTCTGGAAAGTTCTATCCGACTGTCAAAATTGAAATCGCACATTCGAGAAACGAATGGGCTTATTTCATTTATTTTATATTTCTCATGTATACACCAAATAAGTTCCCAGTAAATACATCCACTCTTTACGTAATCATTCACTAATATGTTTTACGGTGCGACCGTTGGGGCAAGCGCAGCATGTGATCAAACAATAAATTATGATAAATCAATAAAAAAAAAATTAACAGCGTAAATAAATTTGATTGCCAAAAAAAAAAATTAAAACATACCTATTTTTCAGTAAATTTTCATCATCCATAGTATATAAGATTTCATATGTTATAAGATTTGTTATTTATTTATTTATAAGTAGAACACTAGTTTAATCTCAGATACAATGTTGTTGGATAATAAAGATTTTAATATAAATGTGCATTGCACTGTATCTCCTCTTTTAAAGGGATTGTAACGTCAGTTTATCCCCTTTTTTGCAGTCGACATTTTTTCTTATCAATTATTATTTTTTTTTTTCATTTACGCTTAAAAATATTTGCTTATCATATTAAAGGAACATGGAGTCCCCCCCCCCTCCCCTTTGGATTGGGAGCATGTAATAAATGGATCGAAGTGAAAATAAAGAAACCATTGAAAGGATTAGAATTTTCAGAATTTTCAGAATTATCTTTTTTTTTCTTTTTGCTTGTAAAGATTTTTTGGATGAGGCTGTCATCCACCCCCCCCCTTTTAAAAAAAAAACCGATGCTACGCGTACGTTCCTGGAAATTACCGTAATTTTAGTGAATAAAATAAATGTGAGCATTCATCCAAATGAGTGCAAGTTACAACTGTTTCCTATATATGAAGAAATGTCCTCATTCTTTAGCTTTGCAAGATTTTTAGAGGATTTTGGTAATTTCAGCAGATTTACAATAACTTCAGTTAGAGTAATTTCCCTTATTGTGACGTCAAAGTTCACGTTGGTTAAGTGTCGTCTGACTCTTTAAAACTCCCTTGAGAAATAAAAGTAAGCGAAGTATACTGTTTTATTTACTTAAAAAGCATGATGTTTTTAAAATAACACATCTTGTATGCTTCTCAAAAGTTTTACTTTGATTCTCGCGAGAACGAGAGGACTTGGAAACCATTTGTACTAAGAATTGTGGGTCAAAATTTACTGACGCCGAAAAAATCTATCGGATCAATGTGCAAACCTTTGTGACGTCACTCGATTATTTTTGATTGAGAGTGTACTGAAGTTATTGTTTTGATTGTCTTGCTGATTCTCGTGAGAGTGTGAAGTGATAAAAATTGCCATGATTACAGGGAACTACTGGGACGATAAAAACAATGCATTACTGGTCCACTTTACTGACGCCAAAAAATCCGTTGAATGAATGTGCAACTGGTCCGAATTTTCTATTCACACACGCCTTGCCGGTAGAGCTCGCTTCAGCGCCAGCGAGCTGCGCTTGCTATTATCTCATTGCAAGCATATATTTTAATGCAAATTCACACTGACTTAGATCCGCCAAAGCGTGTCCGCCACCCAACTCTCATTTTTTTCTATATAAGGTCTTTAATTTATTTCTCAAAAGTTACTTTTGAGGTTAAATTCAATTATTACTCACAGACATCAACTCACACGTAATGAAATACAAAAGGTGTAAGCATTTACTCTGGTGCAGACATTTCGTAGTTTATTGGCATAATGTCTTACTTTAATATTATAGATGCTTTAGTAATGCGTTTCTTCTAACCAACCAAAATATGAGTGTCGGTTGTAAAGGTTTAAGCAAGATACAAATCTCAATTATGTGTTATGTAAACAAGGCAGAAGGCTTGTTTTTGTTTTACATAGGTAAACTATATCTATCTGCTGATTCCTTTTGTTACATATATAAACAGTTTCTAGTGATTTTCACATTCATTTTAGGTCTTAACATAGAATATTCAAAATGTAAACAAAAACATGTCTCGAGCTTTGTTTACATAACAAAGAATTGTGGTCGGTATCTCGCTAATAACTTGACGACTGAAACTTAAATTTTGTTTCTTATTAGAAATTCATTACTGAAGCATTTTAAACATAAAAGCTAACAATAATTTTTTGACCAAAATCGTAGCCATGTCCTTTCAATCATTACAGTGCTTTTTAGCTCACCTGAACCGAAGGTTCAAGTTACCTTTTCTGATCACCCGTTGTCCGTCGTCCGTCCATCCGTCCGTCCGTCTGTCCGTCTGTAAACTTTTCACATTTTTGACTTCTTCTCTAAAACCACTGGGCCAAATTTAACCAAATTTGGTACAAAGCATTCTTATGGAAAGGGGATTATAAATTGTAAAAATAAAGGGCACAGCCCTTTTTAAAAGGGAGATAATTGCGAAACAGTGAGTATAGGGTGTGTGTCTTTAAAAATCTTCTTCTCAAGAACCACTTCACCAGAAATGCCAATATTTACACAAAAGCTAGTGTATATAGTGAAGATTCTAAATTGTAAAAATCGTGACCCTCGGACCAAAACTGGGGCCCTAGGCGGGGTTGAAAGTTTAGCATAGAAATATACATAGAAACATGTTTACAAGATTTTTGTTCCATTAATTCAACTAAATTGTGCACCAAAAAACCCAACTGTGTCTCCCTGATTATTGACAACTCATGGCATAAGTATATAAGTTTGTTTAATCACGAAATGACGGATGAATACGATAAGGTGTAAAAATTCACTAAACATTATTTTACTTTATCGCTTACAGTTTATTTGGAGACCGTGCCCGATAAAAATAAAAATTAATATGTAAATTTATTTGTTGTCGGGCACGGTCTCCAAAATGAATGGAAGCGATAAATGTATCTTGTGATTTTGTTGTATATTGGTTTAGCATTATAGATACGGCATAGACTGGTTCGCCAGCTTTTAGGAAATAGCAGTGACGAGAAAAATTTATTTTTAGGCCCACAAGCTATCTTCACACGCTTGCGATGGAATGCCGAAAAAATCTTTCGGAGAGTCAATAGATTTATTTTAAAAGTAAAACGGCTTTAATAGTTATAAACAAAGAAAGAGAAACATCTTTCGATTAAGTAAAACCGCTACAAAGTGTTAGCCTGAAAAAATCTCTGGAAGCCAGGCAACTGTATATTTATTTTACCTACTGGTTATGGAAAGTCCTTAGCTTTACAAAAAACCAATTTCTACACTGACACGATCCCACTCTCTAAGTTTATAACTTCATATTTTATAAACACATACGATAATATGTACATACCATGTGCTAACTGTGTGTAGCCTGTGTGCATTCAATTTATATGTGCTTACTTATTCTTATCGGACCTTTACGAGAAAACGGAGCTAAATCAGATTGTTACCATCCTCAGCAGCCCCATAAATCAAGTTATAATGGGCATGGATTGGAATGCTACGAGTAGTCTAGTGCCAATTATAACTTACTCAACAATGAAAATATTTAACGTTATACATTTCCGATGTAAATTAATATTTACAATACCCACATAAACAATGTATTGTCAACGGTGTCAATTAATTTGTTCTTGTTAATTTGATATTTATTGTCAAATTAATGTTTAGTTCTTCTTAAACCTTCTTTCTTTGATCCGCCTCAATCTTCTTTCCGATTTATTTTAAGTGTGCGCATTTGCTGTGCGCGAAGCTGCAGTGAGTTTTCCCACTGTTTACCTGTCCTTGAATTTCCTAGCGGCAGCGTTTGGAATCAAGGGCAGGCTATCCAGTCTAAGATACGGCAGATCTACGCACGTGGTGTAGATTTATTTGTAAACAACACTACCATAGGTAATCTTGTTTCACACGGAAATTGAAATAAATAAAAGTATGTTTTATTATAATTAGGGAAACACTGTTAATGTGTTACACTCGTATACTAATGATGAACCCGTGAAATTTGTTCAAAGACTGTTTAAAGCAGAAAGAAGTTAATTTATTTTTAAACTTTGAAATTTCTTCGATTTTTGTAACCATGATGAGTTATGATTCATTGTATTACAAATGCATCACTACGTATTTTATAAGGAAATATACTGAGTATACAATCACATGGTGATATGTTAAAATTGCAAATAAAAATATAGTTGGATAAACACAAACCATTTTTATATACTGATAATATTTGATATACGACTATAATATTAAATTAATGATATCTATATTAAAGAAAATGTCAGCTCGACGCCTTTGTGGCCGTTCCGGCCTTTGATATGTATAGGGAAGATTCTAAGTTGTAAAAATCGTGACCCTCGGACCAAAACTGGGGCCCCAGGCGGGGTTCAAAGTTTAACATAGAAATACATAGGAAAAATGTATAAAAATTTTCTTCTCAAGAACCATTGCACCAGAAACGCCAATATTTACAAAAAAGCTTGTATATATAATGAAGATTCTAAATTGTAAAAATTGTGAGCCCCGGACAAAAAGTGGGGCCCTAGGCGGGGTTCAAATGTTAACATTCATGTATATAGGAAAATGTTTTAAAATCTTCTCAAGACCTATAATGCAACAGTTTGGAATATTACTATGCATACATCCTAAAATAATGTAGATTCTAATTTGTAAAAATCGTGACTCCCGGACTAAAACTGGGGCACCAAGAGGGGTTCAAAATTTAACATTTTAAAAAATATATAGAAAACGTTTAAAAATGTTCTTCTTGAGAACTACAATGTTACAGTTTGCGGAATTACTATACATGCATCCCTGGCTTATGTAGATTCTTAATTGGTAAAATCGTGACCCCCGGACTAATACTGGGGCCCCAAGAGGGGTCAAAGTTTAATATAGAAATATATAGGTAACATGTTAAAAAATCTTCTTCTTGAGAACTACAATGCTACAAGTTGTGAGATTACTATGCATGCAACCTTGGATAATGTAGATTCGATAGTTTTAAATTAGTGACCCCTGGACTAATACTGGGGACCCAAGATTGGTTAAAATTTTAATGTAGAAGTGTATATGGAAAATGTTTAAAAATCTTCTTCTTGAAAACTTCAATGCTTTATTTGTCAGATTACTACGTAAGCATCCTTAAATAGTGTAGAAGCTGTGACCCTCGATCTAATACTGGGGCCCCAAGAGGGGTTCAAAGTTTAACATAGAAATATAGAGGGAAAATGTTAAAAAATCCTTTTCTAGAGATCTACAATGCTTCAACTTGTGAGATTACTATGCAAGCATCCTTGAATAATGTAGATGCTAAATTAATAAAGCTGTGACCACTGGACTAATACTTGGGCCACAACAGGGGTTCAATGTTTAAAATAGAAATATATATGGGAAATGTTTTCAAAACGTTTTTCTCGAGAGCTATTTTGTTACAGTTTGTGAGATTACTATGCAAGGATCCTCAAATAGTGTAAATTCTAAATTGTTAAAGCCAACCATAAACCTCGGACCAATACTGGGGCCCCATAAGGGGGGTTCGAAGTTAGAAATAGCATATGCTACGAAATAGAATGTTACAAGAAACTGTTGTTCAGGTGAGCGATGTGGCCCATGGGCCTCTTGTTATGTGAATGCGCGGGAATGGTGATTTTTTCATAGTTTCATGCTTCTTTTCTTCGGCTTAAAGGATAATGTTTGTGGATATAGTAAAACTATTCAGATTATATTAATTTTTTTTGTTTTGTTGTTTTGTTTTATTTATAATTATTTGGTCTACGATTTAAGTTTCTATGATTCTTTCCTTTTTCTTGTGCGCCTGCCACAGGTGGGATTAAAAGTACAAACCAGTTGAATTGATATCCAAAAGAAAATTTAAAAAAAACTGAAACACTTTTGTTCAGATTATGAATGGGGTATAAATATCGGTGTAATTAAAGTTTGAACGATCCAATTTAATTTGGCAGTTGGCATTTGGTGTGTAATTGTGTAATAGCGCCTGCAGTTTCACATACTTCCTTATGTACGTGTACTGGAATCCATGACAGTCACAAAAATGCAGCTTGTCCTGTTTATTGCATACTTCATAGGAATATTCACTGTTGATGCATTTGGTATGTGTTTTCTATATATAAATTATATTTAACAACGCTAGGTTCTTCACAAGTTATGATTTTTGTAGAGGTAAATTGGATACTTACTACTTATATTCATAAAATGTTTCTGCTAACCTATTTATGTATATAATCGCTGTTTATAGCTGAATGGTTTGTTTTATATAGAAACGTGATGCATGACTCGAACATTTTATACATTATTACACTCCTTCATTAAGTGTGTTTAGATTTTCACGTGTATCATTTGACTTATAATCACACATGACACTAATTAAAAAAAGTTCATTAAAATATATATTATTGTATTTTATGTCTTAATTCACATTGAAATTAATGTTACATTCGAAATGTATATTTTTGGAATTACTGTTTTAAATAAGGATGAAAAAAGGAGTCAGTTGTGCCTGAAGTTGTCTCTTTAGAGACATATAGATTCATGTAAGAATCTATAGAAAAAATGTACAGAAATCAGGAACGTTGCCAATGCCCTTAAACGATGTATTCGTTTTGAAATACCTGAAGGCTTTAATTCCTTTTATTCTAATCTATGTAGGAGTCATTTTTTGTGCGGCATAAATGTCACTTTAAAAGACCCCTTGTCTCTTCGGGGAATGATTAAATCGCAACATCTCGGGACTTTCCGGCAGGCTCGGAAAACAACTCGAATGTATTACCTAGGCGTCCATGACAACCCCCTTTTTATAAAACTTGATATGAATACAACACATTTTACGATCTGTTGAGATGTGAGTTAGACTTCATTAAAGTCCATGATATACCCTAAAATATACCACGAAAGCGACATACATGGCGGTCTAGCCGATACATATTTTAGTGGGAGGCGACTCCATTTTGTATAAAATTCTAACATCCGGTGATGTTAAGACATTCGAGGTGTTGAGAAGTTGTGATTGGGGAATGATTAATATAAAAGATGTGTTGACCAATCAGTCCTATTCTATCCAATATTCAATTCCGCAAACAAGTTCTCTCAAACTCTATTTTTATAATAATGTCTGAACATTGCAGGTACTTGTACATTGTTGGTTTTAACAGTTTATATAAAGGAGACATATCTCATTTACTTGCTTCTTAAGGGTGCCTTCATGTATAAAAAGTCACCCACCCACCCCCTAATAAAAAAAATCGTTGTCATCCACATAGACTTATTTAGGTTTTAGAATAATTATGGTTTGGTCAAAAGTGGAAAATTTGTTAAAATATAGCATCTCCGTCGTTTAGAGGGATCGGAGAAAGCAAGGAAAGCAGCGAAATGTAAATAGGTAAATGAGTGTGAATGAGTGTGTAATATAATTGTACGTATTGTATGCATTCTCCTCCAACAATTACACTGCGTTTATGTAGCTTGACGACCTCATGTGTCCTCCGGGACAAGGAGAGGATAAGTAAGTACTTGTGTAATTAAAACACTGATTAGTGTTTAATCTACAGATAAATAACAAGTATGTTAAAAAACTGGGATAGAAAGTATATGACAGAAAGGGGAAGGGGGTACTACTGCACTCAACTATATGAGTTTTTTGACAGTCTCGACCTTAATTTTATATGTATAATACAGTTTCATTGAGTATATCAATTTAAGTGACTGTTAGATTGTGTCTTTTTGGTACATTTCATTTTTTTCCAAAGTTTGCAAAAAACAACTTGAAAAATTTACATTTTCAATATAGGGGTACACATGTTCAAGAGACTATCAAGCAAAATCTAGATGGTCAATTTTGATAAACTATGTTTTTTGTTAACACAATATGTAACTCTTAATAAATATTCTTTAAAAAATGTATGTAAACTGAATAATTTTTTAGAATTTTTCAAAAATATGCAATTTTGTGATTTTTTGGGGAAGGTCATGGCAAGAAAAAATGTAATATTTTTTTTATATTTTCTGTAGAAAATCAGTAACATTTTTATGATTTAATGATAATCAATTGATTTGCTTAAATTATAACCAACATGATGTATTTTGGTGCATAATTTAATAAATTATGAGATCATGCATCATGGTGTTAAATTTTGGCTGTTAAATTTTTGGACCTTGTGAGCTGAAGCTCACTGTAGGAAACGATCGTGCAAAGGTATAAATATTTGGGTCTCTATAGTAAGTTTATAAGTTGTTTTAACTATTGAAATTAAAAAATGTTTGGTTAGACACGGATTTCTAAAACACTGGAGTTACCTTAACTGCAAAGACATAAGAAACTCTGCCGTGGAACAAAGGATTACATTAGATATAGTCAGATATCTGCCCCCCCCCCCCATTTTAATCAATTAATAAATGGTATCGTTTCCAATCAAATCCATATAAAGTGTTATACAGAGGATGTCTATCACATTAATCTACTCATCACTGCTCAATAACGGTTCATTTATGACGTCACTAAAATGGGCTAATTCTTGCAAGTTTGCATACTTACGAGCATGTTTTTGCTTTTTATTTTTTCTCTTGGAAGTATAGAGTGCAAGTCTGCTCAAGTAGGATTTTTACATATGTTTTTGTTCACATAATTATACACATCATAGTTAAAAGTGATACTTTAGCTAGCATGCGTTCCATGTTTCCCAGTGAAACAAAACGTCGGAGAACACCTAAACTTTGTTCCAAAACATTAATTTATCTCAAAATAACAAAGAAGAAAATCTACATGACATCAATTCTATATTATGACGTCACTGAGGTTACAATTTTTACATAACTATTTTCAATATGATTTCAGCTATATATAACCTTTTTTAAAGCTCTCTATAGAACTTTAATTTTGGGGGCCAGAAATGCATAATACCGCATGTAGTCCTTTGCCAAACAAACATCACTGTTTGTATTTAAAGGGACTGATAGTGAAACAGGATGTTATATCGTCCTTAAATGCTAGACAGATGAATTAATCCAGATGTAGTGCATCCATGAATAGCACGTTCGTTATTGAAGCCCTTGTTTTAAAACCGGAAACGTCAAATAAAAAAAAGGGACATTAACCCAACATAATATATTAAGGGGTGGTATAGAGTCATCTCTCTTAGAATCCTTAACATAAATAACATACACTATATCCCTTTATCTTTAGATGTTGTTTAGATGTTGCCAAGGCGCAAAAGGTTCTACACTGGATCGGGTTTACTAGGTTTACTATTAACTGACACCCATTACCACCTTTGCAACATTTTTAAATACCTTTGCAATCCCTGGTCACTAAAGTTTTCTTCTAAATTGCATTTCCATTGTCACGATGCAGGTATGTCCTTCATGTGGAAGTTTAATACCCTGATCGCACAATTATGCTAGAATTACGATTCGCATTCCCCGTAATACCTACTTTTGAATCAAACACAATACGCCCCGTATTGACAAATGTTGCGTAAACTCGATACGCTGGTGGTTAAAAAGACATTGTCTAACCAAACACAATTCTGGCTCGTTCTCTAACGCTTTCTCTACATCGTGAGTTGTCATAGCAATCGGTGTTGCAGTTTCTCCTACCGTACCTAACATAACATCTCCAATTTCATGCGACTTCTGCGGAATGCTATCCTTTACAATACGTGAAACCACTATATTTTTCGGACCCAAAGTATACCGAACTTTTAATGCTATTGTATACGTAACGCCAACCCACTATTATAGTGCAAACCTTTGAATTCGCAAAATTAAAATTTAAAGCAGTTTGTGATCAGTGAGTTCAAACTCCGTCCGTAGAAATAAACATAAACTCTTTTAATGTTCACACCAGTGACACCGCCTTAATCTTTGTCAGAGAGCAAGGGCGTTCTGTATCTCTTAAACTTCGGCTTGCATGTGAAATAACACGAAATTCACCATCTTCCTCTTGCACAAGCACTCTCCCTAGTTCAAGAGGACTAGCATCAGCTATGAGTCCAGTCGGCGCAGAATTGTCATACTAGTAGAAGTCTACCGTTTCGGTATCCGCAAGACAAAACCTCATTCCGAAAAGTGGCGGATGAAAAAAAGGGTAGAAATGCCTAGAACAACGGTTGATGAACTGTCGCCCGAATAATCTCATTTTTTTCTCAAAAAGGGACCCTTCGTCGTTTTTAGAATAGTGACTGGGGTTGTGATTGTAATGTCTTCAGCTATTTTTTATTTTTCTATTTTTCGTGGAAAATGAGTCGTATTCAAATATTTGTTTTTAACATATTATAAACGAATCTACTTTAGAAATCGACAATATAAGGATTATCTATCCATAAAACAGACGTGCTGTATACGTCAGTGGCGTCGGAAGCAAATTGAAAGTTGGGGGGGGGGGGCTAGACATCAGAAATCTAGACAAGCAAAAAAAAAAAGGTTATGATTATGGTTTTGTCTAACTTTGCAAAAAGTGGGGGCTAAGCCCCCCCCCCCCCCCCCCCCCCCTCGGTTCCGACGCCTATGTACGTATATGTCTCTATAGCATGTGGAGAAGGGGTTTAACAAAATTGTTGTAAGACAGATATCTCGGTTAAGAGAACGGTAACAGTTATCTGCAAATGAAAAACAGAACCAAAACTTACAAATTTTATATAATGGCAAGTGTCTTTTGAAACAGATAAAATCAATAGGTCCTGTGAAAGAGACAGGTAAAGTTGCCGTTCGTATTTCTTGGTAATGTATTGCAAAATAAAAGATAAATATCATGATTTAGACTGATATGTGCGTAACTGTAGTTTCATTTTTATATACTATCAACTAATTTAATGGTTTAGAAGCCCAGTTTTGCTTAATAACGTTAACTAATTGATTTCATACAATATTTTGCGATTAATTCTTGTGCTAGTATACATGTATCCTTGGCCTTGTTTCCCTTCAATCGATGTTTTCTACTTAATAGTAACTAACAATTAAATGCTAGCAATAAATGTCTAAATATCATTCTATTTATGCCATTAAATGCCTTTTTATAGGTTTTTAACTCAATTGAAACACATCCTCGCTCCATCATTTTTAAATTTGCAAATTGTTTTCTTATGAAACCGACACTTGTCTTCATAATTCATCTGCTATCCTACACATATACAAATTTATTCATTATTAATATTGGTAATTTATCCATGAGGAGATGTTCTGATTCGGTGTTCTTGATAAATTTATTGAAGTGAGAAGTCAAGGCTCACTTTATTTTCAAAGAAGTTCGCTTTTTTACTATATGTAATGCTGTAATTAAAAAAAATATATGGATGAATTTTTTCTAGCAAATCAGAATATCTATTGATTGAAAATTTAAAAAGGCTACATCATTGTTTCAAAGTTATAATGATTACAAGGGGATAATTTGATTATGGTTATATGAATAAAAGTTACATCAATAGTGTAATGTATAAACAATTTGTGAAACTAATTCAATCATACATCAAATTATTGTTTTATATGATTTATTGTATCTTTTTTTAAAAGAAAATCTAAGTAGAAGACCAACAACAGTACTCACCCAAAGTTCGACTTACAACATCAATAACGCATCAATTGCTAATGATGGCGATGTTCAGACTGACGAACGTCATTGTGCTCATACTGAGGTGAATTACAGAATGGCCTGGCTACAGGTGGACCTTGGACAATCCTACAGAATAAACAATGTCAAAATCTATCATAGAAAAGAAAACGGTATGCATTGAATCACATTCCTGTGGTGTTGTTATTTTTTTGCCAATACATATATGGTCATACATGTATAAATATTTTTTATTTATTTATTTACGTATATTTTTTAATGACGTCATTATGGTTTTTTTTAAATTGATTGTCATTTGTTTTCGATCACTTAGGCGACCTATTGCAAATTGTTTCTGTCCGGTGCCCTGTGTTTACAATTGCACATGTTAACTTCTTAAAAACTAAATTGCCAATTCTATTTAAATTACACATTCAATTATTTGTCATTTACTCATTTTTAGCCGGCTAAGTTTGGCTTCTTTCAATACGGGGTCACATGTCAGATTCAGAAGTCATGTGGCAAAACTGACAAAACGACCGTTGAACACAGGCATGAAATCACGGGACCTAATACATCCGTATAGTTTAACATTCTTACGTATTTCAATTTTACCCTTACAAAACTAATACCTACGGTGCTGCCCTTTTGCAGAAATACAGTCGCACCTGCTATTACGGCCACCTTTAATCAGCGGCCACTCGCCATGAGCGGCCAGTTTCAATCCCGCCCGTTTAGTTTTTCACTATATTTTAACTCATTTAAGCGGCCACCTGTCAAACGCGGCCAGATGCCAGTGTTTTTAGGTCCCGTGATTTCATGCCTGTGTTCAACGGTCGTTTTGTCAGTTTTGCCACATGACTTCTGAATCTGACATGTGACCCCGTATTGAAAGAAGCCAAACTTAGCCGGCTAAAAATGAGTAAATGACAAATAATTGAATGTGTAATTTGAATTCTGCTAATTTAGATTTAATGAGATAATTGATTTAACACCTGTTTTGTGTTGTTAATATATTTATTTATACTCAATTCATTCATTACGAAGTTATTGAATGGACACCTTTTTCTAGGAAATTTCTTTGTGAGAAAGGGGTGCGTATTATCCATATTTTTTAACGGTAAAACATCGGTTATCGTAGTTCAGAACAAAGTCTTTATACGTTGATGAAAAATTAAATGTAGTTTAACAACCATTTGGGTTTCCATTATATTTCTGCAAAGCATACCAATTAGCCTTGCCTAAAGTTCATTACAGCAGCAGTTACAAGTTATAACGTAAAAGGGGTCAATCCGATGTTACTTTTATTTGTACGTTAGCAAAACGTATGTGATTACTTTGAGTTTATTTGCTTTGATGAAGACATCGAATTAATTGTGTTTTGTAGTAGTTTTCAAACATTCTTAAATTTATTTTAAATATATGATAGGTCAACATCTTTATACCCCCGCAAACGAAGTTTAGGGGGGTATATTGGTTTCACCCTGTCCGTCTGTCCGTCTGTCTGTAGACGCAACTTTGTCCCCCCTATAGAATTTTTTACTACTGCATGGAACAGTCTGAAAATTTGTACATATGTTGAACACCATCTGAAGATGTGCACCTGCAATTTTTTTTTAAGATCAGACAAGATTTAATGATTTTATGACAGTTTTCATTTTCCTTATTCTATATATTATACACTGATGTTGAAAAGTTAGGGAGGTAATCCTTACAGACTTTATTAATTAATTAATAGTAAACACTCTAAAATATATTTATATTAATACATGTACATCCAGATGGAGGTTTTTTGTCTTTATTTCTTAACTTAATTTATTTTTTATAAATATTCTATCAACTGACAATGCAAAATGTTTGTTTGTCATTGATAAATTCTTAGGAGCTAATAAGAACATCAAAGACAAGTGTGGCTGAATTCAGTTGTCCCAAGGGGGCCATTATCTGAGCCATGGTTTAGATGGAGCATGGGTTTAGGGAAAATTGATAATCTGTAAAATGGGCGGTGGTTTTGGGGTTATTTTAATACTGCTTCATGTAAACCAAAAGTTTCTATCATTATAATAAAATAAATAATATCATTATTAATAAAGAAGTTAGCTATTTTTAGAAGCTGTTTAAATTTATTAGTCAAGTAAATTGATGAAGTGACCCTATAGGGCATCAATTTAAATGAAATTCAAAATTACGGATATGATTGTAGTGTTTTGGCAATTTTAAAATTGTTTGTAATATTAAATTTTCTTTTTTTCATATTTTTACATAGTATGCTAATTATGATAATGTTTTGGGATTTTATCCAATTTAACAAGCTCATCAAAGAAAATCATAGTCCTATGGGATCAATTTTCTGATAGTGAGTTGCATTGTACCATAGGAGAAAGTGAGGAAAATTTTAAACAACTAATTGCATCTGTCAAGACAATATTCAAAGTGTTATCAACAGAAGAGCGTTGCTTGGCTATTTTCATTTACTGCAAAGGGAGGGGTTATTGTCACTTTGTTGGTCTTTCTTTAAAACAATTAATAAAAAAATATCACCAGATACATAAATTTGTAAATGTATTACTGTTATACATATGTATTTACAGTGAAGTTTTGAAAATTTTGATTTTAATTTTTCTTTGTTAACTACATGTGTAATTGAGTTTTTTAAAAATTCTATAATTTTTTTTTATTTATGTGTCGCAAACCTTTATTATACAATTCAATTAATTGTCCCATTTGAAATTAGCCTTGCGGGGGTATTAGTCCCATTAGGACAGTTCTAGTTTTTTGTTGTATTTCATTGCAAATCGCTTCACTAATTTAAACAGAATAAATACTTTGTAAACACTGCTATACGTCATTGTGGTGACACCGTATGACGCTCCTGATAATAATCTAACTACAGGGGCTATCCTTGAAATATATGAAAAAGAAGTCTTTGGTAATCAAATTAATAATCAAATTTAAGCCTTTATATGTAATATATTTATTTGTAATCTTCAGCGTGGAACCAGCATCGATTCAGACAATTCTACTTAGATGCATCGAACTCATCAGCAACTTGGACAACAACGTCACAGAGAAACCGCTGTTACACAGACCATACAACATACCCTTACTTACCTCCAAACATAATAGACATACCGTGTAAACAGACGGCTAGATACGACATTGAGACAACGTACGACGCTCCTGAAGATGATCCTACTAAAGGAGCGATCCTTGAGATCTGTGAAATAGAAATTTATGGTAATCAAATCAAGTTTTATTATTACATATGTAGGGAATCGATATTACAAACGATTTGTTCCCGTTTTGCCGTATTGGTTAATCTAGTATAAAAAATGTGTGCAAAACGGGAATTTGTTCAGGTAAGATATTAACTTAATTGATATAGTCTGTATCATGATTAATGCTTAAATTTTAGTTCAATACCTAGCTCCAAAGCTACAAAACGCAAGAAAAATTGAGATGTCATTATTTATATGATGTAACCATTTTATGTCATAAGTAAATTGGATGTGTCACGAATTTTGGATGGTTATTTTTTTATAATTTGTACAATTTGCAAACCTTGCCATTTTCCTGTGCATTGCATTGTGAATGAAAATTAAAAAATGCAGGTAGCTAGTACTTCGTGCATTTCAGGAGCTGAATATAATAATAATTATGTATTATCAAAATGAATTTCAACAAAAAAGTTTGAAGAATTAAGATATTTAAATCATCCATCTTAAAGGGGCATGGTCACGATTTTGGTCAAAAATTAGTTTTCCGATTTGAATGTTTTCAATGCTTCAGTAAGGCATTTTTAATAGGCAATCAAAATTTGAGTGTAATTCGTTGAGTTATAAGCGAGTTACAAAGCTTACAATTCCTTGCAATGTAAACAAAGCGTTTGTTTACATTTTGAATGTTGAAGTGAAAACTCCAATTTGAAACCTAAAATGATTGTAGTAAATGTTAGGATCTGTTTATTTATGCTTAAAATGAATAAGAAAATGGAAAAATCAGCTTGTAACACAACTTTTACTGGTAAATTGAACTTATGTAAACAAAAACAGGGCACGAGCCTTGTTTACATGGCAAAGAATTGTGAGCCCTATATCTTGCTTATAACTTTACTACTGACTCTCAAATTTTATTTGATCATTGGAAATGCATTCCTAAAGCATTGTAAATAATCAAAACAGAAAAATAGAATTTGACCAAAATCGTGACCATGCCCCTTTAATGAAGTGCACCACAATGATACATGTACATAATACATTTAACTCTTCTGTAAAACGCGTTTGAAAAAATACAGGTAAATATCGGGTTAAAAACAGACTGTAATTGTTATCAAAACACAATTCACACCTATTGTTCTGTACCTAATTATCAAATGTGTGCAAAACGGGAACACACCTTTAGAACTTGTTATATTGATATCTTTCCCCAAGCATGTAATACGTCACTGTGGAGACCACGTTGACACACCTGGAGATGCTCCTTTTAAAGGAACGATCCTTAAAATCTGTGAAATAAAAGTTGTTGGTATTAATATATCATACAAAAGACATTACAAAATGATATTGCTGAACCAAAAAAAAAAAAAAAAATATTAGATTCTATTTATGGTTTGAGTGTGAAAAATGTGCGCAAGTCAAATCGAGTTACCCAAAATGGTATTTTGCTGCCAGTTGACATGTTTCAACATGTTTCTTTTCGATTCAGAAAATATAAATAGACGGTTTAAAAACATATTACAATGTAAAGGAATGTACATAACATTTCAATGGTGCCAAAAATAATACACTGTTCTAAAAGTGTCGACTACACAAAATTAAAGATGGTGTGTCTTATTCTCAAAAATTGTGTTTTGATATTAGAGGAAGGCTTTGTAAGTCGGCTAAACGAAAAAAAAGTTAATTGCTTGAATAAAAAAAATTTACAACACATCTTCAAATTTTCAAATTTTAAATAGAAAAACAAGCATGAGTGTGTGATTTTTTTCTTGCATTTCCCGCAAAAGCCATATACATGCGTTATACAGATACAAAAAGAAAATTATGTTCAAACATAAAATAACACTTAATAAATTTAAGGGTTTAAAATGTTTAAGAAGTGAATCAGACGAAAACATTCACCATGTTTCTTCAAATAAACATACGTATTAATTAAAAGTTCGTTGCTCAGATTATCAACATTAGAATTTGTAAATTAAAATAATATTACCCGGACATAAAAAAAGGCATTTATATATAGCAATGTCTTTGAATTTTAATGAAATTGAACACAAACCCTATATGGATCTATATATATTTAATGCAGGTTGAAGTATATAACAAGGTTTTATCGAACACGTGGTTGTCTATTAATAGTTTGTTTATTAGGTATAGTTTACGCGTAGTGATACTGGTTAGACCGGTTATGTAGAGCATGACTGGCATGCTATGTGATTTTAAGTCATTCGAGCTCAAGACTTTGCGCTGTTTACACGTTTCGCACCCACCGGCCCACCCACTGATGCATATATACATGCATGTGTTATGAATAAATTTTATTAAGTAGTAATATGCATTACATGATGTTTTTTGTTGCAGATTTCAAGTTCTATTTCAAGAGAACGCGACAGAAATTACGCGATATTTATGTATCTTATTGAATAAATGCGCTAGTCTTGGATCACTTACCCATAACCAGTGTTGTTATGATTGAATAAGGTAGTAAATATTTTATGTTCGTTTGAGATTGTTCGAATTAGAACATAACATTCCTTTCTAGTACTATTTTTCCGTAATTGTTTGTCTTGCATGTAAAAGTTAGTGAGCTAATGTAATGAATTAATGAATTAATATGAAACTTTTTTACCTCACCTGAGCTGAAAGCTCAAGTGAGCTTTTCTGATCACATTTTGTCGGTCGTCCGTCTGTCTGTCCGTCTCACGTTTCACAGTTTCAACATCTTCTCCAGAACCACTGAGCCAATTTCAACCAAACTAGACACAAAGCACCCTTAGGCAAAGGGGATTGAAAGTTGTAAAAATTAAGGACCACGCCCTTTTTAAGGAGAGAAAAAAAGGAATTTTTGAAAATTTTTATATGGGAACAATTTGGTCAGAAAAACTAAAACTTGTGTGGAAGCATCCTCAGGTAGTGTAGATTCAAAGGTGTGAAATACATGACCTCCGGGCTGGGCCACAATGAGGGGTCGGATTTTTACAAAGGAAAATATAAAGTAAATCTTTAAAAATCTTCTACCCAGAAACCAATCAGCCAGGAAAGCTGAAACTTGTGTGGAAGCATCCTCTTGTGGGGTAGATTCAATCTTGTTCAAACCATGATCCCTGGGAGTAGGGTGGGGCCACAATGGGGATTGAGTTTGTACATAGGAATGTATAGAGTAAATCTTTGAAAATATTCTTCTCAGAAACTAATCAGCCAGGAAAGCTGAAACTTGTGTTGAAACATCATCAGGTAGTGTATATTAAAATTTGATCAAATCGTGATCCCCGTGGTTAGGGTTGGGCCACAATGGGGGTCGATTTTTTACATAGGAATATATAGAGTAAATCTTCAAAAATAGTATTTCCAGAAACCGATCACCCAGGAAAGCTTAAACTTGTGTGGAAGCATTCTCATGTAGGGAAGATTCAAGTTTGTTCAAATAATGATCACCGGGGGTAGGATGGGGTCACAAGTGGGGGGAGGGAGGGTTACATAGCAATATATATAGAAAAATCTTTAAACATCTTCTAAAAAAATATTTACCATGATCCCCAAGGGTATGGTTGGACCACAAGGGGGGTGGGGGTGGGGGGGGGTGAATTTTTACATAGGAATATATAGAGAAAAGTCTTTAAATCTTCTTCTCAAAAACCGAATGGCCAAGGAAACAGAAACTTGTTTGAAAGCATCATCATGTAGGGTAGATTTAAGTTTGTTCAAATCATGAATATCCGGGGGTAGGGTAAGGGCCAAAATGGGAGGTCGAAGTTTTACAAAGGAATATATAGAGAAAAATCTTTGAAAATCTTGGCCAGAAAAGCTGAAAAACTTGTATGGAAGCATCCTTTGGTATGGTAAATTCAAGTTTGTTCAAATCATTATCCCCGGGGTAGGATGGGGTCACAAGGGTGGGGGGATTTTAAAATAGGAATAAATATAGAAAAATCTTTAAAAATCTTCTTTTAAAAAACTATTTGCCCAGAAAAGCTGCAACTTTAGTGAAAGCAACGTCAGATAGTGTAGATTTAAATTCATAGAAATCAAAATCTAAAGGAGTAGGGTGAAGCCACATTAGGGATCCAATTTTACAAAGGAAAACATTTTGATCATTCACAAAAACTGAAATGTTATAATATATGGTTTTACTGATATGCAAGCATTTTGACATATTGCTGATTCTTAAAAATTGTTTAGACTTTGACCCTGGACGATTCTTGGGCCTCACCAGGCCTTCAGAGTTTGATGTAGGTTTATATCCCATATATAAACAATTGTTTAGGATCTTTTTGTAAATGCAATGTTCAACATGTGATATGACTATAAAATCATCCTGTTAAAAAAGGGACTAGATTATAAACATAAGAATATTCGGGGGAGGAGGGAGGATTTTTATTTATTTAGGATCTACATGTTTTACACTACCTTGTCCAGATATTTTGTATTATGACTCCATTAAGCTGATTTTATCATGCCTATTGTTGCTCAGGTGAGCAATGTGGCCCATGGGCCTCTTGTTTTGTTAGGATGCGAAGTTGGTACATATGGGGTTGATTGCATACCATGCATTGGCTGTCTATTTTGTGATATATCCAGTGGTGTCTGTGATGCATGCAAGTCATTGCATTAATTAAAAAAAAAAACCTGTAAAATGTGGCATTAATTTACTTCATTTTTTTTGGTTATTTTTTTTTGACAATCTGCAAAAACTACATTATTAGATATTTAATGGTTTGGTCATACCTTATTCCATACGTATTTACTTGAGGTACTTCTATGTTTTGTATGTATGTGTATGGATGCAACCGCTTTATATGTATATATTAAACTGTATCTGTTGTTTTGTTTATCAATTTTACTTTTACTGGGTTTTTGCTAAATATATATGATATAAGAACCGATATTTTTATTAAGCCATAGTTATCATTAACCTTTTTTTCTGTTTTTCTTTTTTTCAGGTGAAGAATTGCTAGAGCTTCTTACATTAAAATATAAATCGAAACGTTTTCTTTTTAGTAATAACTTACCTTATAGTTTCACAAAAACAATGAACAAATAAAGAAGGAAGTTGGATGTATACTAGTCTTTTTCATATTTTTAGAGTTAGCGAAAAAAAATATATTCTGATATAAATGAATAAAGATATTCAGCAATTGTATAAATGCCTCTTAAGTTATCATTATAATTGCTCTAATACTGTTCTGTATTTTATTTAGAATTTAAAATTTTAAAGGTCGTGATTTCTAATCAAACTTTAATATTCTCCGGGTGAAGAACAACCAAATGATTAGACATAGGGACGAATCGTTGCCGTTGAAGATGATGCTGTTTAAAAGAAGACTAGCGAAGCGTATCAAGGAGCAATACATAATATTTTTAAACAAAGCCATATTAGCTATTAAATGTACTAATGTATAAAATGATTTCTGATATAACGCTTAATTGACTAATTTGTTTGAACACAAAACGTTCTTTTCTAGTATAACTTTTGTTTCTATCAAACACTTTTTTTTCTAAACATAACTGCTTAATTCCCTCGTCAAAGGCTACCTCATTTCTTTCACCATGCTAATGATAATAGGTCAGTTATATGTATACTCTTTAAAATTGAGGTACAATTACTTTTTTTTGTTTTTTAGGTAACTTTTCATAGGTAAAATGCAAAATTCTAAGTGTCATCTAGCCTGCAAACGTATCACACTATTATGTTACCGACTTATTGTCATTGGCATTGTGAAAGGAATAAGGTACCCTTTGACAAGCATTAATCGATGTAACCCATTGCAGTGTTGAAGCTTATCTAGAAAAGTACATGTAAATGTGGAATAATTGAGTGGATTATTTTGCCCGATCTCGCCAAGTAAATTGTCGTTTTGAACTTGATTCTGGCACTTGGTAAATAATGAACCCCCAATTAAGTTCTTATTTTAATCCACACACTTTTTTTGGTAGGATTTTTTTTTTTATGAAAAAGTACAAATAGAAAACGTTCGATGTTAATTCGTTAATGCATGTATATATTTTTATTCATATTAGTAAAAAAAAACTTCAAAAGAAGTAGAATGACAGACAAGGAAATAACTATTTGCGGTCATTTTTCTTGTTACAATATTAAAAGACGTTTTATGACAAATTTGAATTTATTTACTTCGCCGTGTCATATGTTTTTTTTTTTTTTGTTAAACAATGCCAACATCATCACATAAGAACATGGACGTATCCAAAAATTAAATGAAATCATTACCCCTGTCTTTAAATGTAAGTGTTTATGTAGAAATTGTGCCCTGATGCCAATTGCCAAGGAAAACAAATTCTGTAGGCACACCAACGTTGTAGTTTACAAGATAAAGTAACAGGGTCTAGAATGTACCACTCAACATGAAGGCTTCAAAGTGAACTGCTTAAATTATTATGTTTTAGAAACTTCATATTATGAATATATCCAGGATAATGGTTGACTTGAAGAAGGTCAATTCATGCACAAGTAAGTTTGAAACTTTCAGAACACTTTTTATAAATCAATTTGGGGCTTATGAATGGGAATTTTTATAGCATTGCATACTATAGAGTTTATTTTTCTCACTGGATTTTTTTCAACTTCTTTTAATTTCAGACCTTTCCTATATCTTGCATACAGAAGATTTGTCCGTTGGATATACCACAGACTTGAAAAGAAATATAGATGAAAACTGGCCTTTTGTGTTGTGAACAAAATACGACAGATATTTCCTTCACAAAACTATTGTTGTTATAAGTATCCAAACTACTATTATATTTTGCATGTTTTTAATCAGTAAGTCTGGATTTATGAGATGCTACAATATCTTAATTATTTTCTGGCTCTTTGTCCGATTTGGGCTATTGGAACAGATCTATGCTGATTGTCTAGAGCACGCACCTCTGCAAAAGAACTGTTGACTTCTCTTCTGATAATGAACTCTTTAAAAATTTCATTGATTTAATCTTGAAATAGAAAATGTAGTTGTGCAGAAAATTTCAAGCATACGATTTCCTTTATTTTTTTTTAAAGAAAGGTCTACTTAAAATTAAACTATGTACCAAATATAAAGTAAATTGACAGGATAGTTTATCTGTTTACCGCGCTAAAATTTTGGTCAAATTTTGGTCGTATGTCGTATCATCCCCACCATGTTATGTAGGATTATATAGGAAAAAGGGGGTTGTTTTTTTTCAATTTCATTGTAAAAAGAAATACAAACATACGATTTTCTTTTAATTTTCAGCAATGAAGGGGTAAAATATAAGAACACTTTCTGCAACATTAAAACGAAACTGACCGGATGATTTTTATGCTACTCTCCCTCATAGTTTGGTCCTATAAACGTGCCTTGCCAACCATTTTACATATTTAAATGTAAAGAATAAAAGGATGTTTACGAATCAAATTCAATTTTATTTGTAATAGATAAAAATACGATTCTTTAACATAGAATATCGAAGTATCGCGTATTTTTTTTATTTTGCAAATTATAATTTATTTTATTTTTTTTATTATGGAGGCTGCAACTATTTAAAAGTATGACGTTTATTTTTGTAACACTACTGTAATGAAAAAACCCTGAGACTATCAAAAAACCCTGAGGAAACCCTGAGTGGCACTGAGAAAACCCTGAGAGACCCTGAGGTCGGCACTGAGAGTACTGATGAAACCCTGAGAGACCCTGAGGTCGGCACTGAGGGTACTGAGGAAACCCTGAGTGGCCCTGAGGTTTGCACTGAGGGTACTGAGGAAGCCCTGAGAGACCCTGAGGTCGGCACTGAGGGTACTGAGTAAGCCCTGAGAGACCCTGAGGTCGGCACTGAGGGTACTGAGAAAACCCTGAGAGACCCTGAGGTCGGCATTTAATACAAAAAATTAAATTAAATCTTTAATTATTTAATGATTGGCGTATTCTTAAATATAAATATAAACATGTGTAAAATGCATTGGTATAAATTTGTTTTACTGATGCAATTGCATATGGTCAGACTTTCTCATTTAATTAAACAGCATCTTTAATAAATGGTATTAAGTTAAGGGAAAACACAGGAACACAAAGGATAAGTATGTATTATGTACTTATAATATGTACACTGTATACTAGTTTAATATACGACAAGCGAGGGGCAACATGCTATACATAATCTATTATTCAAAATAAATTTTTAAAAAAGCCGTTAACATTTAAAATATTCTTTCAAAATGAAATAGGAGTCCGTCGTAAAATTTAATGTTTTTAAAGTAAATAACACTACTAAGTCATTAAAGTACTGACATTCCCATTTTTTACTGATAAACTTAGACATTTACTGACAATGTACTGACATTACTGATAAGCTTACAAAAGTACTGACGTTTTTACTGACGGTACTGAGAAACTTATAAAAGTACTGACAAACTTGGACAGTACTGATAAACTTAGAGAAGTAGTGACACTTTTTAGTGACCGTACTGAAACACGTAGAGGAGTACTGATAAGTACTGACCCCATTGTTCTTACTCGTACTGAATGAAATTTTACCTGATCTTTTTCTTTTATGTAATTTTCCACCATTAATTAATTAAGCTACCTAGATACAGTGTAAAGTTTATATAGATTGATATTAATTTTGAAGTATTAACTGGGTCTGTTATATTAAATTTGTTTAATGTTAATAAACAATTATGATTAGAAAAAATCGTCATAATTAAAGAAAGTGTAATATTGGGCTTTATTTGTTACACATAAAATTGTGTTGTACAAATAGGAAAGGGTGGAATTGAAGTTGGATGTTTGCGAATGACTCGGAATGCCACGTTTATATGTTCCATCTTTAGACGTAAAACACCTTAATGCTTAAATTCAATATGTTTTGCCATATGCAGCTAATCATATGTAAAAAAAAATATTGGTATGTAAAATTTGATGCGGGATACAACGTAAGGCTAACCGGTAGTTAGACCTACCGCGCTAAAAAAAAAAAAGATCAACTATTACAAGGTGCATGGTCACAGGGTAAAGTCGTGTTAACTTTTAAATTATCAGCTTATACCAACATTGGTACAGTTTGTCGGAGAGAGAGAGAGAGAGAGAGAGAGAGAGAGAGAGTTTGCATTGATTTTGAATTAAATTTACTAATAGTTTACCCGGGAATTTATTTTCTAATAACTTAACTTGCAATCCTAATTTCATAACCAACTCTTATCATTCCACGGCCATGGTTAGAACATACACGACATACATGTAAATGTGTTAATGTACATGTAGTACTAGTGTTTTCTATACATGTAGGAGTTTTTATAGAGAGAGAGAGAGAGAGAGAGAGAGAGAGAGTTTGCATTGATTTTGAATTAAAAGTTACTAATAGTTTACCCGGAAATTGATTTCCCAATAAGTTAACATGCAATCCTAATTAATTTTCATAACGTACAATGTATAATTTCTTAGATTCACTTAGAGCGGTCAATTTAATCTTTTATCCATCAAAGGTTTTTTAACACCAGATCAATTGATCAAAGAACCTGAAAACACATGATTAACAACTGATTGATTGAAGTTCATGTTTTCAAAGGAGATGATGTTGACCATTTTTTTCACTCGGTCAGTGGTTATATAATTGCTACTGTACACAGCCCTTCTTGACAATTTGCAGTGCAAGGTAGCGAGATTTGGAACAATGAGGTGACAGACACACGTGTACATGTATATATACACACACTTCCTAAGATCTGAATGGCCAGTAAGTGATAATATAATAGCTACTGTACACAGCCCTTCTTGACAATTTGCAGTGCACGGTAGCGAGATTGGGAACAATGAGGTGACAGACACACGTGTACTTGTATATACACACACGTCCTAAGATCTAAATGCTCGGTACTGCTAAACAATAATGCAATATGTTGTATTAACACCTCTTAATACTTTTTTCCAAGTTTGTCAAGTAAAGAAAACAGAATTTGAAAATTTTGATTTATCAGTTCTAAGAATTTCAAACATGAAAAGGAAGAGTTTTAATTTCGGAACATCATTTGACACAGTGATATGAATTAAAACTTAATTGCTCTCTTATATTTTTCATTTTTCAAATAAAATTTAAATAAATGGATGATATTTTTTCTAATCTTAAACCCGAAACATTGTTTTAAAATTATGCATGTGTGTTTTAACGTAACCCGTTACCGGCATTTGTATACATGCATTAAATCATTAATTGTATCATTGTTTTATATGTATGTGTATCTATACAATAATGCATATAAATTACTGAACTGGACAATGCACACTGTGAGAAGTTAAAAGTGTCAAAGAACCGGACTAATCCCCCCTTCCGAAAAAATAATCACTCTCTCTCTCTCTCTCTCTCTCGATTTATCAGGAAAAAAAACAATGGTTATCATCGCTTGCGATTTACATGATTTAGATATTAACTAATCTACTTCCCGCTAAAAAGAATCAACAGTCATTTCATTGAGACTATGTTATTCCATGCATCATTACACCAGGCAAAAATGTCAAAATATAGGTGATCATTTCGATCGGTGTCTGATTATCTGCACGTGCTAATTATGTTGTGTTATCAGAGACATAAATAACATTATTGTTATTTATGTCTCTGGTGTTATTATGCGCTTTAACTCAGGCAGGTTACATGGGTCCTCCACTTATGTTTTATTTTACAAATTACAAAACACGGTCATTTGTTTAAATACATGTAATAAGATATATAAGCAGTTTATCGGTAAAGTCTATTAACTAGATTTGTGTCAATGTTGAGTCAGATGTTTAGATAAAATCTAGTCTCCTCAAGCTTCAATGTAGATGGATAGAGTTCATTTCTAGATTTATATTACTAGTATTTCACAAAGACAAAATAACTGATAAACATGTTCGGCCTCTCTCCCAAGCGCTTCAAGCTTACCGCGATCATAAGTATACGGAAACACAGCGCACTAATTAACTATGCAAAATGCTCGGACCCAAAAATCATTTTAGTCATTTTATGACTTAGTAGTGTAATCATGTTCACTTTTATTCATTTAATGAATCATTTTAGTTGCCCTAACAAAACATATTTGCATGGTTAATGAGCATTCATAGATTTCAATTACCGGTATTTCTAATTTGAAACAAATGTAGATCTATTTTGATAATCATATCGCATATTCTGTACAGTATGGGGAAAAACTCCAATAACCTATAACTGTGACAATATACATGTATTTAAGCACTAGCATGGGCATTTTATCCAGTGGATAATATTGCCCATACATGAAAATTTTTCTTGAGCTCATATAGATTTGTAAAACTATTCTAATGCTAATAGACAGTAAAATGGTGTAAGGTTATAAAACTCCATGTACTCTCTCTCTCTCTCTCTCTCTCTCTCTCTCTCCGTAGGTAAAGGAAACAGAACATTACAATAAGAATTTCATTTACAAGCCCTGAGTAAAATATTCAAAATAATCCGATTTTGATCGCTATACATATTTGGTAAATCCCGATTTTGAGCGATCACTTTATAAATGTAGTCCTTGTTCAATAATCATAAACTGTTTTGATTTCCATGCAGACTCGGGCGAAATCACTTTTTTATAAACATAAAAAAGTCCAAATCTTGATTTACAGTGTAATTCCCCGCCGTTCGCAGCTGTTTATTTTGATGCTACACGACATAATATACACAGGTGGCCAAAATTCACACCTCGCCGCGGTCACTCTGTCGCGTGTAAAGTCTGAGCTTTGTCTGTTAGTTCCGAGGTTTTTCTTGATCCCAGATAAACAAAAGAATGTGTTCTATACATGTACACAAAGGAGAAAGTACATCGTTTATCATACACAGTACTTTTGTTATCATGGACTTCGATTAAGAAAGAAGACAATCAATGATCAAGAAAAATTGAAATGCACATTATTAAACATTGGCCTTATTACCGCATGCTACATGTAATGTAGTATTATTAAACATGTAAAAAGTATTTGAGAAAGAGAGCGCGTCGGAAGGTTCTTCGTATTGGGGCGGCGAATTATTAGGTCAATGACGGGGGGGGGGGGGGGTGGTTGTTAGCCGAATTTGACTTGAAACAAAGATATTTTAATATGTGTACAATTTTTCTTAATTTAATGTTTCATTGTATTAATGTTACTTATTTGAATTGATGGTACTATAAGAAACAAAAGCAACATCATTGTACTTCAGTTTTGTTTCCGTTTAACGACATACATTTAATTAGAGGAGTTTATATGCATGTATAAGCATCGATTTTGATTCAACTTCTCAGTCTCTATTACCCATTATAAACATCCAAAAATGTGCTGACATAAATTCTCTTGTGAAAAGGTACAATTGTAACAGCTGTAGCATCTCGGTGAATTTGCAGAATCAGATAAATTTAACTCTTTCGAAATTCATTTTAATTATAAAATGCATGTAGTACAGTAACGGAAAACTATGACTTTGTGAAATTAACCTCGTCAAAATGACCGAACTAACCAAAGATAAAACTTAAACCAGAAAAGTATCTCTAGAGATACTTTTTCCGATACATGATTTTAAACACTGGCAATATCACAGTATACTAGCACATGTAATTCTAAACATACATAAAGTATATGCACGAGAGAGACAGAGAGAGAGAGAGAGAGAGAGAGATAATTTCATGTTTTAATATAATTAAGTTTTTGTAGTTTGAAAGAGAGAAAGACTGGAAAATTATTTCCTTATTTGAAGCGCATTTTTTACATTAAGATGTTCATCTGTTAGATCATCTAAACAAAAAATCACTGTTGCTTTTTAATTTCATTTTTCATGTGAAGTTTTGTTCTTGAAAATAAACAAAGGACAACAAAAGTTACAATTGAACTATTTAACTTGACCTTTAATTAAAATTATACAAGACAGACAGACCTCGGAATTCCCCTTCCCCTCTCTCGGCATTTCCGGTAACAAGAAATATCAAAATTATATCGGATGGAAAATATTTCTAAATTCGGAAAGTTCAACATTTTGAAAAAAAACCTTCTGAAATTCTATTAGCATGGATCTTCAAAAAACAACGCAAACTTTCATAATTGGTGCTGGATGTATAGTAGAGAAGCTGTTTATCTTATTGAAAAGGAACTAGGGTGCACGTACATGTAACATCGTTTTTGAAAATGGGGGGGGGGGGTAAACTCATCCAAAAAATCTTGACAATATGGAGAATAATACAGCTTCCAAAATCGTGAAAATTATACCTAATCCATGGGAAGGGAGGGGGGGGGGCGTACTGGGTCTTTATCTTGTTAATTTCCTTCCTTTTACTTTAATTTCTTACGTGCTCCCAAAAAGAGGAGGGGGCAACTCCGTGTTGATTCATATGTAATCCAAGTTAAATGTCTGTTGCGAGAAAAAAGTGTGGAGGGGGGTCCGGGCTCCCCTGCCCCCCCCCTCCCCCCCAATCGTGTCTTGGATGTATGTGTTTAAGCCTGTACATAAATAAATAATAGAAATTGCACTACACAAATATCTTTCTTAGACTGAAATTGACACATGTACTATCCTTCTGTAAGTACATTGTAGTTCACATCGTCTGTAAGATTCAGTTTTGTTTTCTGTGATGTGATATAGACGAGGCAGACAGTTCTTGACTTTAATTACTTTTCAAACCAAGGGACAGTTATCGGTATATATAAGTTCAGGTTTTTTTTTAAATTGGCTCAACTCTGTCAATTAAAAGAGCTATCAAACTGATTTCAAATTTTAATTTAAAATAGAGATACTGATTTACACAAAACCTTTACGATATACAGTAACCCCACCGCTTATCTACTTTTTGAAGCTAGATAATCCTAATTCAACAAACACATTTTAGCTAATAAACTTCCTTAAATTCATGCATGTATTTGTGCATGTATCTTTATGATGTAACTAAATGCATGTAAATGAAATTAACAACATCTTCTTTTAAAATTGTGAAATAGCTCAAACACTGTACCTGTCGGGTACCTGTTTCACTACATGTAACAACCTTGGTTTTTTTAAATTGTGATTTATTGCTTGCTACTTTATAGTTTTTCTTTTACAATGAATTTTAACATACTGATATACACAACTGACATTTCAGTTGAATCAATTTGCGACAATTTCACAACTGTACTGTAATCTATTTCCAATATTGCCTCGGGCACCTGTTCATTACATGCAGAAAACTCGCGTGTGTTTATCTTGTATATTCTGTGTTATCTGATCATGGGCAAACAAAAGAATTGACAATTGATATACACAACGGTTTTAGTAGAAGGTAATATGCAGTGTTTAAGAAAAACAGTACGGTGGAAGTTCTATTTTAATCAGATGTCAAATTAAAATAAATGTAATTATTTAAATTAAATATTACTTTTTATGCATGCCTATTATTAAAGAAAAAATTTTTTTGTTGTAGTTGAACAAAGATTAAGCGATTTATTTGAAAATAAAACCTTAATACAATCAGATTATATAATACGGTTCATACCCGAACATGATTTCTTTTTCTTACTTAAAGCTCAGAGTTGCTGAAAAGAAATTTAGACAAAATAAAAATCAAAATAATCATTATAAAAATTAATTATATTAGCTTTTATAATTTTATTCTAAGCGCATAATTTACTTCGTTTTTCTTTTAAAAGTGACCTCAGGGTCTCTCAGGGCTTCCTCAGTACCCTCAGTGCCGACCTCAGGGTCTCTCAGGGCTTACTCAGTACCCTCAGTGCCGACCTCAGGGTCTCTCAGGGTTCCCTCAGTACCCTCAGTGCTAACCTCAGGGTCACTCAGGGTTTCCTCAGTACCCTCAGTGCAAACCTCAGGGTCCCTCAGGGTTTCCTCAGTACCCTCAGTGCCGACCTCAGGGTCTCTCAGGGTTTTCTCAGTGCCACTCAGGGTTTCCTCAGGGTTTTTTGATAGTCTCAGGGTTTTTTCCATGCAGTAGTGTAAATTGTTACGTCAAAGTCTCAACTGACGTCATCGTTGACTACAACGCGGATAACGTCTATTTTTAAGTAGCGTCGAAATGATAAAAATATTTCTGATTATTATTTTAAGCATTCAATTTATTAAAACTAATTTGTATGATATGTATTTTTACTCTGCATTTGCATTTAACCATTTTCTTTATGTAATGCGCAATGCCCTGCGGAGGAGGCGCAACATTTTAAACCCACGACTTTACTTCGCGGGTACATAGCGATGTGTAAAAAGTCAATTGTCTGTACTTCTAACGGTATGACGTCATAATTAACTTTGACGTCACGATCTGCATTACATTCGATATTTTTCAGGAAATTAAGATGTGAATTTAATAATTTTTTTATTGATCGACGTATCAAAAAAAAAAAATGACCGGAAAACTTCATCAATACAAAAATGTAAATTATGTAAATGAAGCGGCGCGTATGAATACAAAACAATAACAGCAACAATATTCAAAATGGATGCGCCTTCAGCTGATACAGGGCTATTGAACTGAATTTAATGGATTAAACACAAATAGAAAGTTGAAATCTGAACAGGTTGAATTGAAAACAAACGGAATATACATGCGATGGCTTGTGATACTATTCGCTGTGCAGCAAGATTCCTTAAAACTGGTTTTAATGCGAGTTAGATCGCTGGAATATGCAGCTGGGCATAACCATGCAAGGAGACGCGATCGTGGACGAAAATAGTTGATATGTCGACAAATAATAGTATGTATGTGCGACTTTTGTAAATTGTGTGGTAACTAGATAGCCAGTGAGGTACTTAAATGATGTATCTGCCGCTTGGAATACGCAGAAGGAGTTGATGCACCACTCATAGCTTTGCTTTACGATCCTTATTCTGATGACCAATTATGTACGTGTGTTAATTTAAAACCCATCGCTACCAAATTTGAACAGCAATGTTCAGTGAAAGTATAAAGAGTTATATGTCCGTTATAATTATTACTGGAATTGGAACAGCCAGACTCGCCGTAAATGTTGATCGTTGATCTCAAGCAGACGAAATCGTGAGAAGACGCTTAATTTTCTATTTAGTGAATTAAATAATGTGTACTGTTTATTTCTGAAGGTTAAACTTTTAATATTTTATATTTATAAAGTTGTATTTTGTTTGCTGACAATTAAACAGACACAACTTTACATTTTGCTGACAGTGTTTATTTTAGAATTCCCGTTCTATTAATAGCGTTAAATTAGAACGGTTGAGAAAAGTAGATCCAGCCAAATTTTATTGATACAAGTATCAAAAAAAAAATTTCGACCAATCAAAAGCGCCCATATCTTATCAAACTAATAAATATTAAATGATTGTATCATAACGTTAAAAGTGAGTTATAATATAATATAATATACAAAAGAATTACTGTTAATATTATTAAACAGTAATTAAGGTCTTCCGTTTTCAACGGAAGACCTTGTACTGATTCTGTTGGTAATTCTTTTTATTCTTTTTTTCTTCTAGACGTTTTTTAAAACTCAAATATCTCGCTTGTTTGTCGTCCTATTACGTTCAAATTTTCAGGGTACATTGGAAATTACAAATTCTCAACATCAACTGAAAATCATTGAAATTTTCACTTCCGGATCCGAGTTATTCCCCTTTTTCAAAAAAATATAGGCATTCCTGTGCACGCAAAGGCTCTGAAACCATCCATGGCATGTGTTTCAAAGTCATAAATCTTGAAAATAGACACTTTGAACGTTGTCCTCCGAGTTTTGTTTTTACGATTTTTCCCATTTAAAATTTCAAAAAATTAATTTAAATTTTATGTTTCAAAAAATGCTGAAATTTGGTCGTGTTTTTGTATCGTAGCTTTTTAGTTTAAATTTTTTTCTGAACACATAAAGAACAAAAAATGTGCAAAGTATCAAGGGCTTTCACTTGACACAATTGAAAAAGGGCTGGCCCCTTAAATTAGGGGCCTAGAGCCCTTAAAAGTCTTCCCTTTATAACTCAAAAATGGGTAATATTTTGATATAGCTGTCGCTGGAAAAGTTGTTTATTATGATGTTATTAATGTCGTTACAAAATTATTTTGTACCGGTATTGCGTAATATGAGTGTAAAAAGCTTGTCTTGTTAACATGTACCTGTTTTCATTTTGCAAGTAAACGAATAGTCTTTGTGCGCACAACTGACATAAATTACCAACTGAAAGAGTACCAGCTTATACGGGATGCTTTAATTCATTAGAGAAAGTTTTTTAAAAGCATACATTTTTTTCTTACAGCTTTATTTTTAGTCATTTCTGTTTAGGTCTTCTAGTGGAGAATCCTTATAATTAAGAAAAACGAGAACGAGAAAATATAAACAATCTTTTTCTTTTCTAGTGAAATACATTAACTGGATTTTAAAAAATAATTTCTATGAAATATATTTTAGTCATTTTACTGCAAGCTTTTTAAATCTACCTGGATTCTTAGTTGTGTGTGTCATTACGTAACTCATCCCTCGCCCGTGGCCGAGGAGATCGGTCGCGGCCTGACTACTAAGCGGTCAGCGGTTATCTAATACACAAAGATCTGCATCTTACTTGTATGGGTTTGTTTAGCCGTAAACACAAAGGATTGTTTGAATTTTGTTTTCATATAAAAGTTTATTCATCTTAAATTGATTAAACCAATAGAGTGTTAAAGAAATATAAAAGCAATTGAATATTATTCCCAATCTGAAACATCGTCAGAAACATACATATCAATTGTGGTTACAGTATCTAAGTCTAAAAAAATAATACCTATGTAATGCATTTTAATCATTATACTGCAAGCATTTCAAATCTACATGTACCTGGGTTCTGAGCTGTGTGTGTCATTACGTAACTCACCCCTTTCCCGCGGCCGAGGAGTTCGGTCGCGGCTGGACTACATGTACCTAGCGGTCAATGGTGATCTAATACACAAGACTCGCGTCTTACATACATTGTTTTATTTAACCGTAAACACAAAGAATTGTTTGAATGTCATCCTTAAATTGATTTAAACGATAGAGTGTAAATTAAGAATTAGTAAAAACATTATTAGTCCCATCTGAAGCATAGACAGACATAGATAAATGGTGGGTTTGTAAGTCTAAAATGTTCTAAAAACTGTAGAATAATGTTTGAGATCAACGACAAAAAAGATTAACCTGTTAATGATGAAATCTGTTTTAGCTTCATAATTCAAAAATAATAAATATGTTGGTATGGCTCTCTTTATAAAAAGTGTTCTTTGAGATTTTGTCGATGTCATGAAATAGTTATATTGTTTAAAATGAAACTGGGATTTGTGTATACATTTACATATTAATCCATCCCTTGCAAATCCCGCGCGAGTGGACAAGAGGTAGTCTAATACACACGTCAAACTTCGTGTGCTTCTACCCTATCACACATGTGCATGTTTCTTGAATAAATACAATACAACGCCGAGATTTTGACAGGTTCATGTGAAATCGACTAGCGTTTCAACTAAAAGGTTAATATATTTACCCATGATTATCTCCGTTAAATTACTTGAGACTTTAATGCATTCACGGGACAGACTTCAACACTTTTTTGACGATATTCACAACCTGCCAGATCAACCTGTCTTATGAATTAATATTTGGCGAACACAAATTAGTGTATAAGTGTATAAAGTTTTATAGGTATTCTAATAAAATGTACAAAGAGAGAGAGAGAGAGAGAGAGAGAGAGAGAGAGAGAGAGAGAGAGAGAATTTGAATGTATTAATTGAACAGGATCCAAAATGGTGATTTTTTTTCTTAATAATTTCCAAGCGTTTTTTGTAAGGCAGTTTAAAATTAAAGTTCCATGTTGCAATGTATGCGAGAGGGGCTCGCACGATACAAAAAACCTCGCTGATCGATGTCCGGAATTAAAGGATTTAGGGATTATTTTAGGTACATATTCACGCGAATTTCCAAAAAGACTATGTTTAGATTCAGGTCGTAAAAGAGAAACGGTAACATGATCGCTTTTGTAGTTTTTCTGTATGGTCGTTTAATTCATTGTAGAAGCTCATTGCAATTACTCTTTTTATATCTTTCATTTTCATTCGAACATGTGTTCAAAAGTAAAAGATATGTTAAAAAACAATTGATCAGATTCGGGCAGTTGTAGAAGATCGAGTAGCGGTCATATGATTGAAAATGCTGCAAATCCGTAGATTGCGGAGATTTTTATTCGTGCGAACTTTACAAGTCGAACTTGTGCGTATGCGGTGCACGCGCACTCGAATGGTTGATATATTTTTAATTTTCACCGAATCGTTTTGGTGTGTGTGTCTGATCAGCGCTTTTACTTCTTCCGCAAAATGAGCGCACGGAGGTCGCGTAATAAATGTACAACACGGGGCCAACTACATGCTTACAATTTTCAAAACTTTTAACTAAACAAAATCACATAGTCATGGAGTCCGGTGATCCTTAAAGATAGGGCATGATAAATACGACGTCATTCGCGGTTCCAGGATTCCCCCCCCCCGGACACTTAAGGGGTGGGGAGGGGGGTCCGTGGGATAATGGTGTTTGCCAGCGGGTGTCCAAGCCATACATGTATATATGATAAGTAATTTTACTAAGTCTATTTAATAAGTTTGTTTAAAATTTCCAGTTACCCACCCATCCGCCCCCTCTAGATCCGCGCATGGACGTCAACCAGTACTAAACATCGCCGAAAATTTGAACAGTTATTCAAATATGTTCAGGATCAGTGTACAAGCTACATTTACGTAGATAAATTGTGACCACATATTTTCTAAACAGATTATTACTGGCAATTGATACTTTCCTAAAACACAAACGCAGCATTATACATTATGTATGAAATAACAATGCAAAAATACGTTTATCCAAGTGTTTGTAACTTGGGTTCTTGTGGACAGAACACTTGGTTAATCCCCCTTCTTACATGACAATGGATACTAATCATAATTTATGGTCATAATATCTATTCATATATATGTATAACTAGGATCGACGTCCCACTCTGATGATATTACGATGATATGATATCAGTCACTCTGATGGCGCCGTATAATGATGAGTATGTTTACTTTTCCACAAGTGTAATTTCTCTGTAATTGGGTCTGCCTACATTTAACTTACTTACATGTACTTCTAATACTTCATCCACAGAGTGCCTTTGGATAAAGAGTGTGTAGTGACCTTAAACCAAGTTTCTAGGTAAAAGAGTGGAGGTCAGGGGCTCGTTAAATAAAGCATGCTAAGATTTTGACTTAAGTAGGGTCATAAGTAGGACTTAGGTGGAATCTTAGGACCTGCCTAAGTCCAACTTAAGTATGTCTTATATCGTAACATAAAGAAAACTTAGCAATGTCTTTGCTAAGTCATGCTTATGTTAAAGAGTAAAAACAATTTGTTCATTTCTTTTATCGAATTTGAATGTACCTAACATTTTTAAAAAGCTCAAAGCGATGGCTCTCGGGCAATGTATTCAGTCTATTGTTGTTACTTCTTTGTTTTTACGAATATTCACTAGTTCAGTCATTCTCGAAAACTCCCTGTGGCGTAATATCGCGATACCGTTAAAACTAGTGGATTTCTTTTTATCTTTTGTCTTGCATATTACATCACCAATAAGGCAAGTTACATACTCTGAGTGTATTTTCTTCGTTAAGACGATATCTTGAAATGAGGCAATCGTCGTCTTTAAAATCACTGAGAGTTTTTCTGTCTTTAAACGTCCTTTTTTAATTTCTCAAGTTTCGTGAATTTACATACATAGTCTAGTAACATGAGTAAACTGAGCATTACGTGTTTACAACCTATTCAGCAGCCCATTTGCATACTATATGGAAAATGTTACATCTCTTTACAACCACTGTTAATATTTATATCAATTATTCCAAAACTTTGATATTGGTGAATATTATGACATTATTTTTGTGTAAATTATGTGATAAATACACTGTATTCAAATGCTGAATTGCAATAATTAACAATAAAACTTCTAAAAAACTTAAGTCACATTTACCGGCCGCCTAAGTTTTGGGTAAATTGTCCCAGCTAAGCACTCTTCTAGTTACGGACTTAAGTCTAAGAATGTACCTAAGTCCTACTTAAGCACTGTCTTAGACTTAAGTACCCTTTATGTTACGTGCCCCAGGTGTCCAGACCATATATTCTCCCAAGCTTGCCGAGTCTTGCTCCCACATTTATGTAACTTACTTACATGTACTTCTAATACTTCAGCTATAGAGTGCCTTAAACTAAAGGGTGTCCAATGACCTTGAACAAAGTTTCTGGATCAAAGGTCAGGATCATATGAGACCTGTTTGAAAAATCTTTGTCTAACCATAATTATATTTTTCTCCCAATGATTCTGTCTGGCTCATACATTACTATAAAACGTGCTTTTAAGTCAAGGATGTACAGTGACCTTGAATCAAGATATTTTTTAAATGTCATTGTCATAACACAGACCACTGTGTAAAGTTTCAATAAATTTTTAGTCAAAATTTAAGACTTGTTTTTGCTTTAAGGGCATCAATTACCTAAAGTGTCTATTTAGAGAGTCAATGTCATAGCATACAACTGTATACACTGTAGTCTGGACCGTGTGTTCTCTCTCCTGGTAAAAATATAGATCATTGCAAACAGTACTTGTGGTTTATGAGTGTGCAGTAATCATAAACTTAGTTTATAATTCAAAGGTCAAGATCATAACAGACATCGGTGAAACAGATGTCTATTCTATGCCGTCTCCTTTTTTTTGTCAAATCCAGTTTTAGTTTCACCAGAAAAAGTAAGGGGTGTGCTGTGACCTTGAACTATTTTTTTCAGTGAATAGTTACGCAAGTGATTTTCAATGTCTCATCTTTTAATAAAGCGGGGCTATTTGAGAAGTTCAAGATCCCAATGATGTATATAGTTTTGAAATTATACAAAGAACAGAAAATAAATCAAAAATAGGATCTAAAATCATTTGATCGGTCAATCTCTTTGCGGCGAAAATTTATTATTATAAATATGGCTTTGCAGTTAAGCAGTTGCTGATAAATTCTTCATACATGTATTTCGCATACATTTTCAAACATTAATACGCTGTCAAATATATTAAAAAAAAGAAACCACGTGTTTTTCCCTGACTGAATTATTGCTGTATTGGAATTGCTGTCCTATTCAATAAGGGGCTGATACATGCCATCCATTTACTCATTTATAACCACTAGTATATAACATCATGACTATTATCGTATTGACAATCCTTTTTCGACACGAAGCTGCAACGGAAGACCTGCTCGTTGCTTTGCAACGAGCTCGTCTCTAGTTCTTTTGTTTCCTTTACATAGATGCTGCCGTTAATACTAGAGGTACTGAATTCATTAATATCAATAAATTTAGTATCGAATAATCCGCAGTTTTAAAACTTCGTTTAAAGTAGATAACTATTTATAAACTACTGTTTTGGACACGATTCCTTTTACGTGTAAACAACTGAGTGTAAATATTTTAATGCATGTAAAAACAGTTTTTGTCCGTCGTCGTGCGACGTGCGTCGTGCGATAACAATTTACATTTTTAACTTCTTCTTAAAAACTACATGGCCAATTGTTTCCATTTTTAGTGTGAAACATCTCTATGGTGATAGGAATGTAAATTGTGAAATTGGTGGCTCTACTACCCCCAGGGTGCCACAGGTGGGGCCAAATATGCAAAAAACGGCCAACATTTCAAAAATCTTCTTCTCTACTCCCACACATGAGGAAAAACCTGATTACATGGTTATGATGTCTATGAAGCCCTCTACCACATTTGGGAAATTCATGGCCCCTGGGTCAGGGGTTCAGGGTCTAGGGTGGGGCCAATATGGCCATATAGTAAAAATGTATTAAATCTTAGAAAATCTTCTCTACTCCCATACATATTTGTTAAAAACTAAATACATGGTTATGATGTCCATGAAGCCCCCTACCAAAATTGTGAAATTCATGCCCCCTGGGTCAGGGGTTCAGGCTCTAGGGTGGGGCCAATATGGCTATATAGTAAAAATGTATTAAATCTTAGAAAATCGTCTTCTCCACTCCCATTGATATTTGTTAAAAATTAAATACAAGGTTATGATGTCCATGAAGCCCTTTACCAAAATTATGAAATTTATGGTCCCTGGGTCAGGGGTTCAGGCTCAAGGGTGGGGCAAAAATGGCCATATAGTAAAAATATATTAAATTTTAGAAAATCTTCTCTACTCCCATATATATTTGTGAAAAACTAAATGCATGGATATGATGTCCATTATTCTACCTAAATTGTGAAATTTATGATCTCTGGGACAGGGGTTTAGGCCTTAGGGCGGGGCCAATATAGCCATATAGTAAAAATGTATTAAATCTTAAAAATCTTTACTCCCACACACTGAATGCATGGTTATGAAGTCCTCTACCTAAATTGTGAAATTCATGACCCCCTAAGTCAGAGTTCAGGACCTAGCATTTGGAAAGAGTTGAAAGGGGGGGGGGGAGTTAATGGAGTTATTTTCCCTTGCTTCTTCCTAATGGAGTTATCTTCCTTAGCTTGTTCATATTTACTAATTAATCATTGAATATAGAAAAATAATAAAGCTGTCCATCAAAGTTATTGATAAGATATTGTGAAAGCATTTGAAAAGAGATCAGGGAAGAGGATTATAACAGTTAATGGAGTTATCTTCCTTTGCTTCTTCATAATGGAGTTGTTCATATTTAGTAATAAATCTTTAAAGGGGCATGGTCACGATTTTGGGCAAATTTTATTTTTCTGTTTTTATTATTTACAATGCTTTAGGAATGCATTTCTGATGATCAAATGAAATTTGAGAGTCAGTCGTAGAGTTATAGGCAAGATACAGGGCTCACAATTCTTTGTCATGTAAACAAGGCTCGTGCCCTGTTTTTGTTTACATAGGTTCAATATACCCGTAAAAAGTCTTTTTCAAGCTGATTTGTCTATCTTCTTATTCATTTTAAGCATAAATAAACAGTTCCTAACGTTTAACACATTCATTTTAGGTCTAAAACTGGAATTTTCACTTCAACATTAAAAATGTAAACAAAAGCTTTGTTTACATAGCAAAGAATTGTAAGCTCTGTAACTTGCTTATAACTCAACGAATGACACTCAAATTTTGGTTGCCTATTAAAATTGCCTTACTTAAGCAATGTAAACATTAAAATCAGAAAAATAATTTTTGACTAAAATCGTGACCATGCCCCTTTAAATAGAATGTAATTATAAAGTTGTATTATCAATATAGTTATGCAAATATGTTTATCCTTTGAAACAAAAACAGTTTTTAAATTTTTTAAGATAAACAAATAAACTTGTTAATAGTAAAGTAATAAGTAGTATACAAGCCACCTTGTTTTTGTTATCTATGAAAACATATAAACATAAAACCTATTTTGTAAGTTAACAAACATGGGATAAATAAATTGAATGGAATCTGGGCACCTCTTCTATAGTATATCATACACTCTGTTAAGAGCTCCAAGTCTTGTGCTAAACTATAGGGATAAGAGTCCTTTCCAAAAGATTTCAGGCAGGGAGGTGGATGTCATTAGATTATTATAATCTTCTAATCCATTATGAAACTCAATTAAATGCATTTATGAGACTCCTCGACAATTTTGTGTATGGGCTATGGTACTCAGGTGACCGTTAAGGCCTATTGGCCTCTTGTTATTTTACGTAAATTGGTAGAGAATATAAGGATCCATGTGAATCATGCTTGGGAAACCTACATAAACCCCGATTTTATGTAAATAGCTTTTTATTAATTAAGAAATGTACCTTACTTTGATAATTTGGCGAACTGTTTTATTAATATTTTTAATTAACGATTTATCTTTAATAAACGATATATCTATTTAAAGCCCAAGCAAGAACTTCAAAGTATATGACATAAACATAAGACGTCATAAAAATGCATCAAATATAATGTTGAACATCGTTGTCAATTATTTAATAAAGATTTTAAGAAAATCTACAGGTCAAAGTATATTTTTCGGTGACTCAAACAATACCGTTTTCCAGCTGTATTTTAGCTCTATGACACCTAAACATTGCTGCATTGCACCTACTAAAGGTTTGCTTGACTCTAACTTCTTTGGCAACTCCTTCACCTTGCCTTCCTTTAGGGATTGGAACGCTATAAATAAAATCGCTATTTTTATCTTTTATTTCTGGTAAGGTTTTTATTAAAATGGAGAACAGTAATCTCAGCGAGATTAGTCGAGACTGAAAGATTTTGACGGACGTCTCTTCCGAATCTCAGACCAGTGCCACATAAAGTGACTCGGGAAAATTAATTCGGCAAGTTGCTATGCCAGAACTTTATGGATGGTTCCAGTCCTGATGTATGTTCTGCTGGAGATAATTTCCTGATATCTGTCATCAGAAGTTGGCCCTTGACAACTATGTCTAGCTCCTCGTAAGGACCTGATAATAACATTGCAAAGTAAAGTGCAAGGAAAGTAAAATCACTAATTACTGATTAATTTCATACTCAGCTCCTCCCTCTCTATTTCATTAAAAGAGAAACTGAAAGAGAAATACAAGGTGCATGTAACTGAGAATCTATTTTTATTCAAGTTAGAATTATGATTAGACATTTGGAAAGGTAGGAAATGAAGAACATTTTTTTCAAGTATACTTTTACGTGCATTTTTTAAATACCACTATTAAAATAATAATTTGAAGGAAAAAAAACCTGTAGTGTTAACCCCAAAGTGTGTGATATATGTTGAAAAATATGTCGCTTTAATCTTTATCTAGTTAGAAGAAACTTTCTCAGTCCTAAGACGATCTTCAAGATTTACATGTTCACACCCTAGGACTTAGTACCATGCCCTCATGAACATTACAAACATGGTTCAAAATGAAGCACCAATTCTGGGATACCAGCTCCCCATGCTCATCGCACACCAGTAGGTGAGATTGCTGATCGACATAGACCAATTGCCTATTATCTAGCAGTTGTTCTTTTTGTTCACTGATTCTAACTTTTTAAAAATACCTTTAAAGAAACAAATAGAATAAAATTTGTGTTCAATCTATATTACCAGTGATCTATGCTTCTATGCTAACTGATATTCTATGAAGTCTTGCTTTGTGACATTCGAATATTATAATTATCTTTCATTTCAATTTTAAAGATAAGACAATATATTTCAGAGTATAGCGTATAACTAAAAAAAACCAATCCAAAAATATCCTTTGCAATGTGCCAGCAATCACACCAGTGTACACGTATGTATTTTTTATTTAGGAGTGATGGTTATTTACTAAATTTGAAACTTGTAACTCCTCTTCTGCAATCTTAGCCAGTCCTCTATGTAACCCCTCCAGTTCCATCGCATAAGAATTGCTAATTTCATTTTTCTAGTATTCAAAGGTCTATATTTGATATGGTCAAATATTTGCAACCAATTTTTAAATAGTATCGTATAAAAATGAAATCTTCATTAATCATTATACAGAGGATGCCAATAACTTTAATCTTGAAATTAGGCATATTTGTTCATTAGCTGTTTATCTATGACGACACCTAAATAAGCTAATTTCCGCAATTTTGCAAATAAATGAAAATATTGTCATTTTTTCTTTGTATTTTGCATTTGGAAGTATAGAGCGCAGGTCTGCTCAGGTACTTGAGCAAGCATGTTCTCGATGTTTCTCAGTCGAAAAAAACCATCGCAAAACACATACTTCCCTCCAAAACATTAATTTATTAAAATAAGACGATCTTCATGACGTCATTTCTACATTATGACGTCACTTTAATTTTTGGGGCATGAAATGCATAATATCGCATATTGTCCTTTCAAGTGCTGCATTAAAAGCACACTATTTGATCATAATGTTGGATCCAAATGTGTCATGGTTAAACGCATAGAAAAATTGTAATGGAGAGAAGTAAAAAAAAATAATTTTGACATTATTCCCTCTCATATACTATGATAATAAAGTAATGAATAATGGTTTCTTAATTTTTGACAATATGATTCAAATCAATCTGCATGAGCATAATTGGAATAATTTAGTTTAAAATACTATTTGCATACTTTCTTTGATATTCGTTTGTCGATATACATGTACCATATACATGTATTGTCAATGTTGTTATATATATTTTTTGGCTTTTTTTTGGGGGGGGGGGGCTTTTTTTAGAGAGAAAGACAGGGGGCGAACAAAGCATATAATCTTTAGTAATACTACATGATACCCAGCGCAAGCTCAGAATTAAAACTTTACACATTACATTAATATGATATAATGCTTTTATATGTTGAACTATCCTTCTTATTCCTTTTTTTGTATATACTTTGTCCTATTTTTTCCCCCATAACTTATTCTTTAAAATGTAAATAAAAAATTAGCTGAATTGTTGGATATTTAGAGGAGGGGACAGAGATGAAAAATCTAAACTGAAATGGATAATATGTACATGTGCGTGGCCTTAATTACTTTTGTTGCATCTAACTGAAAAAAAAACCAACTTTTTTATTATATTTATTTAAAACTAGTGAATAAGTATTTTCTCTTTAAATTAAGTCCCATAGGTCAATTTTCGATAAAATTTCTATCACTGTTCCAAAAAAGAATTTTAAAAAAAGACTGTTTTAAAGAACAATTTGGAGGCAGGGACATCCTCATTAAACGTCCCCTTTTTATGCATTCATCGTTTATCCATTTAGACGTAAAACACAATAATTTGTTCATCAATATTTACAAATTAATGTAAAGTTTACAACATGTACAATCTGTCGCGGTATGACAATGTATGAAATCAAAACTCGCTTGGTTATGTATATTTATTTGCATATTTTAAACTAAAGAGTATATGCCTGCGATGATTAACTAGCCCTACTCTTTCCGCCATGATGGCAATTAGTCAACCAGTTTCTGGGCACCCCGTTCTGGAAAGTTCTTTCCATCAAAACTAAAATCGCGTTAATTGTTCCATTTATTTGTTAACGTCTTGTAATATCCCGTTCTCTCACCAGAGGTCGTGCTTCGCAAGCGAATGGGTATCAAAACTTAAATCGCCCACTAAAAGAAACGAATTGGCTCATTTTATTTATTCAACAGTTGTCAAATCTTAACTTCTATGGATTCTGTAAATAGGCTCACAGTAAATATATTCACTATTTACCTAATCATTCGATATTATTTCATCGCAAGTATATATTTTGATCCAAACTACCCCTGACTTGGATCCGCCAAAGCGTGTCCACCTCCTTATTCTCATTTTTTGCTATTCGGGCTTGTTATTGAAAATGAAAGTAGGTTTTTGATTAATTTCACAGTAATAATTTATAAATTAAAATTTAATTATACCTTACGAACTTCATTTCACATGTGTTGAAATGTGATGAAATACCAAATGTGTAAGCGGTTACTCTGATGCAAGCATTGTGTAGTTTATTGCATAATGTCTTAATTTATGAGTTTAGAAATTACCAATGAATAGGTGGATTAATCTGAATTTGATTTGTAAACTGGATTTTTCTTATATCCACAATGATCTTTGAAAATACATGAAACACACATCAGAATTAAAAACACTCTTATAAATTGCATATTCTGTCTATGAGTTCCTTTTATTCTTTGTACAAAGCACTTTTATACTTAGTATACATGTATCCTGAAATTAACTTTAGGAACTATGCTATTTTTAGACTTTTTTCCCATTAATGTTTTAATGGATATTTGCAAATCTGTATAACATTTCAGTGTCAAGAGAATGGGAACATAATCTTATTTTTTTAATTTCTACAATTCATATGAAACGTAACTATTTTATACTATGTAAAGATAGAATGATACAATAGCTAATAATTGATGCACATGTATATGTATTATATAATTGTTTATATTAATGAGTATACGCGAGAAAGGATTGGTTATGCATGCATTTATTGAACATGAAAAAAAAAAACAAACCTTAAAAAGTTAGTTTTCTAAGGAAAGTATATGTTGTTATACCCGCACTTTCTAAAGAAAGTTCGGGTATATTGTTGTTACCCTGTTCCGTCTGACCGTCCATCTGTCCGTCCGTCTGTCTCGTTTAACTTTCTCAAACTGCTCTTATATCTTATTAACCAGGAAACTGAACTCTTGGAGTCTGATTTGTGGTAACATGTTTTGTAAAAAGATTTCTGGTAGTCCTGGGGGGTAAAAAAATTGGTAAAAAATGACGTTTTTTCACAAAAAACCTTCTTCCCCGAACTCCTCCTACATTTTCAACAATAGACAAATCATCTTTTGGAATATGTTTTGGGGTATCCTATATATGCGCAATAAGGTTTCGGAAATTTTAATTTTGTCCTGGGGTCATTTGATGGCTGAAAAATGACGTGTTTTTTTGTGTTTTTTTTTTACAAAAAATCTGGTTTCAAAAACATCAACATTTTTTGCAATAGCCAAATGATCTTCTAGAATATGATTTGGGGTGTCATTTTGAAGTGTGATCGGGTTTCAGAATTTTTTTTTTTACACAGGAATTTTACTTTTGTCAAAAAAGTATGGTTCCCATAAACCTTCTAACAACTTTAGGAATAGCTATGTCATACGATTGGGGCTGTCCTATAGATGTGCAATAAGGTTTTAAAAATTTAAATTTCATCCAGAGAGTTAAATAGTAAATGACAATCGACGTTTATCACTCCTAAGAAAACCTAGATCCCAGACCTCCTCTTATAATTTAATGAATAGACAAATCATATCATGGGATATGATAGGGTATGTCCTACTGATCAAATAATAGCAGAAAATAGCAGAAAATTGACGTTTATCACTCCTAAAAAACCTAGATCCCAGAACTCCTCTTTTGATTTAATGAATAGACACATCATATTTTGGGATATGATAGGGACTGTCCTCTAGAGGTGCAGAAAGGTTTTGAAAAATTGAATTTAATCCTGGTAGTCAAATAGTTGCACAGAACTGACGTTTTTCACTCTAAAAAAACTAGATCCAAGAATTCCTTTTATGATTTAATGAATAAACACATCATATCTTAGGATATGATAGGGACTGTCCTATAGATATGAAATAAGGTTTTGCAAAATTTAATTTAATCCTGGTGGTCAAATAGTAGCATAAAACTGACGTTATCACACTAAAAAAACTAGATCCCAGAACTCCTTTTATGATTTAATGAATAAACACATCATATCTTATGGTATGATAGGGACTGTCCTATAGATATGCAATACGGTTTTGCAAAATATAATTTAATTCTGGTAGTCAAATAGTAGCATAAAATTGACGTTTATAACTTAAAAAAAACCCTGGATCCCAGAACTCCTCTTATGATTTAAAGAATACTGAATAGATACATCACATTTTAAGATATGATAGGGACTGTCCTATAGATGTGTAATAAGATTTTTGAAAATTGAAATAAATCCTGGTAAACAAATAGTAGCATGAAATTCACATTTATCCCATGCGCGGATCTAGAGGGGAAGTCAGGGGTCCAGATCCCCCCTTCATAATTCAAATTTCTTTAAATTAAATTTAGTTTATAAAATTGACAAAAAATATGCATCGGACCCCCACCCCGCTGGCAAACTAAAATAACTGTTCCCCATCCCTTCCCCTGGAAAAAAGTTTCTGGACACATGTTCGTATCCCTCCTTAGACTGTTAATAAAACGACTTTTTTTCTCTGATAATAAAAAAAAACCTTGCATATATTTTTGCTTAAAATTAAAAAAAAAACCTTACATTTACACTCTTCTTAATTGTCGAATGATCTTTTAAAATATAATTTATGGTCTAAAAAGTTTTATAAACTGGTAAGTATTGTTTTTTTTTTTAAAATCACATTACACCTTGCATAATTGATATTGATATATTGGTATTTTTCTCTAAATGCACATTAAGATTTTGGAAATTGCTATTGAATTTTTATTGGTAATATGAACAAAATGTTATATGTATTCGGCGCAATTGTAAAGTCTCCTAAACAAAGCAGGTTCATTATTAGGCTAGGAATTACCTACATGGATCGAACACTACATATGAATAAGATAAAATAGTTTTTTATGTCCAGTTCTGGAAAGTCAGGATGTCTCCAAGGGGGCATAACCTATATACAATTTGATGCGCACAAAGAGCAAGAATTAACATTATTTAGGGATGGGGGATCTCAAAAATTAAAATTTATCAATTTGAAAGTATATCATGACTTCCTATTTCAGGGGGGGGGGGGTGGTTTAAAGACAATAATCCCATAGGGTCATGGCCTACAATTAATTTGATCCACCATAATACATTAAGAAAAAAGACCCCTTCCTCCCTATTATAACTCAAAAAGACATGATAGTCTCTACACTTATTTACATGTAATACACACATTTAATACAATATGTTACAGGGTCAATATGGGATCAACTTAATAGTGTTAGTCTGACAAATGAAAAAAAAAATTTGCAATTAAAATGACGGAAACTGTACAAATGTGATAGGATAGGTAACAATGATGACATAATTTGTCGATAAATATTAAAAGATGAGGATACAGTATGCTGGCAAAGGGAGATCACTTATTTAGAAAGTGAAAGTAAATATTTTGTATACAGGTGTCTCATAATTTTGTGCTAGTAGATAGTACATGTATTATGCTTACCTATATTGGTCAACATCATGATGATAATCCAATTAGAGCACAATATGAATCTCTTTAGCTGATCATCACAAAAGAAACGTTTAATTAATCCTATTCTGCATATGATATGCATATGACCCCCGGGAGGGGGGGGGGGTCTGAGAAATATTTATTATTTATGCAAATTGAAAAGGGGGGTCCAGATCCCCCGTAAATCCGTGCAGGGGAAATACGGGAAGATTGAATGCTTATAACTAGGTGCTGTTATGGGTGATCAAGTTTATTGATGTTCAGCTCAAAATCGTCAAATTTTTTTACTGACTATTCGTTTCTAAATAATCATCAAAACTTAAGCTAACAACATAAATATTATAAAATTCTTTTTTTTCGAAAAACAAGGCTAATTTCTCTTTCACTTATAAAATTACATATAAAATTGACATTTTCATTTAAGGAAAATGTTATTAATAAGTTTAATAATCGTTTAATTCTTTATTTTAATTAAGAATACATTATTTAATACAATTTCACACCTTTTAAGCTCTAGCGGGAGTAAGAACAATGGTGTCAGTACTTATCAGTACTTGTCAGTACTTCTCTAAGTTTTTCAGTACCGTCAGTAAAAAGTGTCAGTACTTCTCTAAATTTATCAGTACTGTCTAAGTTTGTCAGTACTTTTCTAAGTTTCTCAGTACCGTCAGTAAAAACGTCAGTACTTTTCTAAGTTTATCAGTAATGTCAGTACATTGTCAGCAAATGTCTAAGTTTATCAGTAAAAATGGGAATGTCAGTACTTTTTTGACTTAGTAGTGGTGGTCATTAATTTTATTTAACTTAAATCCCTTCACCTAAGGATGCTTTGTGCAAAGTTTGGTTGAAATTGGCCCAGTGGTTCTGGAGAAGAAGTTAAAAATGTAAAAACCAGACAGACGGACGCCGAACAAAAAGTGATCAAAATAGATGAGCTATAAAAAAAATCCAATGAATTTCATTGACTTAAAATCGCTGTCACTTTTATGTTTCACTTTGTTAAATTTCTGAACTGCCCATAATCATTGAAAACACAGTCCTGAGTAGCTCTTCCATAGAGATTGTGTGTCTTAGGTAATCAAGCTATCAAAAAACTGAAGAACTAACCCCAACAACTTTCACACCAGTGCGCCATTGGCTGTACCACACATGCATTAATTAAGTAATAGCTCCAGAAAAGTGTTCAATTCATTTACGATAATGTTTTCCTGAAAAGTGATCCATATCCGCATATCATCAAGATTGTCATAATTTACCACGTCAGATGATATCAGTCACCTTCATAATTTGTGTGATTGGCCCTGTTTATTCCTTTGCAAGCTTCAGTAAGAGACCCATCAACAGATTTCATTCTGCAGCATTACTTCATGAGATCCATGATTTTACCCTTGTATGTGTGTTCTCAGAATTCCCATAGCTCTCTTGAAGCTTACCATGTGTCCAAGATGCTAAATACTGCATTGAAAAAAAAAATATTGTGTTCATTTTAAATCCTTATACATGTTCCGATTCAATTATGGATATGTTTCTAAATGATGTGAAATGGTAATCACTATATACGATACGATATAAACAATATATACATGTACCTTTATTTATATTATTCATTTGTGTGTGTGTTTCGGATTCCACTAAAAGCCGGGAAGCTACAGTACCAATCACACCCAACCCAACACCAGAGTAGACCCAAACTAAACCCCGGGTCTACTTTCGGGGTTGACGGGGTTGACTTTTTTAAAATTTGTGTCCATTTAAGGTTTATGTTGGGTCCACTCGGGATTTACTTTGGGTTTACTTGCGCATTGTTTTGGGTTTACTCGTGCATTGCTTTTGGGGTCCTCTTTAAACATTGAAATTTGAAGCAGACCCCGTCTTTTATCTAATTATATTACTGCCTGTAATTCCCATCCCTTGTATATTCCAAATACACATGTAGCGTCTGCCTCGGGGGTATACTTCTGATCGGGGTTTACTTGGGGTTTACTCTGGGTTTACTTGAGGTTTACTCTGGGTCTAATCAGTACTGTAGGGCATTAGTAGAGAAGGTAAATACTAAATAGGTAATTGGATATTGATTTTGTTACATTTTACATGTATGTAAAAAGTAAATGCTTACCAATTACAGTATGAAAGAATGAAAGAAAGAATTTCAATATACATGCAATAATATTACTTGTATAAAAATAATATTGCCATGAGTTTTTAGAACATACATATATTCTACATAACCGTCACATACATTACCCAATTTTTATTAAAGTGATTATTTAAATAATTCAAACACAAGAAAGTATAAAATATAAATCTATTTTAAAAACATAAAAATAAAAGATTTCTTATAAAATATACAAATAGCAGTTGTGTGCTAGGGTATCATTTACTCAAGACACAAATTAACATATCACCGGTATTAGAGGGCAAGGCCTTTCACACTATATTTATAGTTAGTGGTTTAAAGAAAGCATGATTTTTTTTAATTGTTAAATGAATATTTCATGTGTTGTGAAGTGTCGACCTATTTAATTGTCGTAATGCTATAATCAATCTGCTATAGCTGACATTCGATCAACAGTTGATCAAAAGCAATTTTGCCGTGTTCTTACTAATCTTAGTTTTCATTGCAAACGGAAGCGTTTTCATCAACGATATCGATATCTCTTTTCTTCAAAATTTTATTTCAGTTTAAAATTAGAAATAAGACTATAATGTATTCCACATGGAGCAGTTAGCGATCGCTGTCAATCATGCACGTTATCGATCGCTTGATCAGCTTTCAATCTCGTAAACATGGTAAAGAATGCAGATCAATTACAATGCCCCATTTCATGTTGCATAGTTGCATCTTTAAGTCTAGTACTATTTTGACATGCTCTTACCAGTTAATGAGATGATTTTGCCTTCATATCTATTGTTGTCGTCCGACTTTTTACCGTGTTGTATGCATGCGGCTTTTATCCAATTTATGTTGGAAATGTGACCATTTTATATGAAAAACGCGATATCCGGAAAATTACTCCGATCAAAAGAGGGATAACTCTACTAAAAAAACATCGGTGAGAATTTTGCGACTATATATTGAAAAATAAACATCCCATCAATAAAAAATCAAATCATGTCAAAGATTGACCTTGTTTAAAAAAAAAAATATTGGGCAAATAATATATGCTTACTCCCCCTTGTTCTTTAATATTTCCCCCAAAATTAATGTTACCTTACAGTGAATGAGAAAGCGCGTTAACGCGTTAACGTGTCTGTAGAGAGTTCAAATGGGGCTTTTCTTTTTTTTATTTAAGATTCTAAAATTTTTAAAAACATTTTATTTTATTTTTTTGCCAAATACATGTATTGTAAAAATTTAAAATTATAAAAAGTCACTATGAAAGAATTTTGATTATAACGCACTGAACTACATGTACAGTCTTCCGTTGTTATCAAAATATCCTGATATTTATTTATCCATGAGGAGTGAGTGTGTAGGGGGGGAGAAATACATGTAAATACATGTAATTGTGTTTGCAGGGGGCGGGGGATTGGGGATCCTAGGTGCATTTTGGGGTCCGAGGTTGTATTTCGTGGTAATTTTACTACATGCATTAATATAAACATTTTTTCAAGGGGGGGGGGGGGTCTGGACCCCTCACTGCCAAGCTTTCTTCTAAATGCGTGCAGCAAATCTAAATTAAGCCTGCAACCGCCGAGGAGAGGGGCATAATTTAAGTTTGTTTGTTATAATTATATAGACCATATTTCTAT
>CM035811.1:31314663-31349663 GCA_020458035.1 Magallana ariakensis | reverse complement strand
AGTTTTGAAAAGCATGACCCCTGGGTGTAGGGTGGTGCCACAATGGGGGGGGGTCAAATTTTTACATATGAATTTATAGAGTAAATCTTTAAAAATCTTCCTTTCAGAAACTAATCAGCCAGGAAAGCTGAAACTTATGTGGAAGCACCCTCAGCTAGTGTAGAATCAAGATGTGAAAATCATGACCCCTGGGGGTAGGGTGGGGTCACAATGGGGATCGAAATTTTACATAGGAATATATAGAGTAAATCTTTAAAATCTCTAAAACTAAGTAGCTAGGAAAGGTGAAACTTATGTGGAAGTATCCTCAGGTAAGGACTAGGTAGATTTAAGTTTGTTCAAATCATGATCCCCGGGGGTAGGATGGGGTCACAACAGGGAGGGGGGAGGGAGACAAATTTTTGACATAGGAATATATGGAGAAAAATCTTCTACAAAACCATTTGTCTAGAAAATCTGTAACTTTAGTAAAAGCAACCTTGGGTAGTGTAGATTCAAATTCGTTAAAATAAAAATCTTGAGGAGTAGGGTGGTGCCACATTCAGGATCCAATTTTACAAAGGAAAACATTTTTAATTCACAAAAACTGAAATGTTATAATATATATGGTTTTACTTATATGCAAACATTTTGCCAATTTGTGATTCTTTAAAATTGTTAAGACTTTTGCCCCTGGACGATTCTTGGGCCTCACAAGGGGTTCAGAGTTTGATGTAGGTTTATATCCCATGTATAAACAATTGTCTAGGATCTTGTTGAGAACTGTGATGCTCAACATGTGATATGAATATAAAATCATCCTGTCAAAAAAGGGACTTGATTATAAACATAAGAATATCTACATGTATTACTACATTGTCCAGATATTTTGTATTATGTCGATTTCCATTAAGCTGATTTTATCATGCCTATTGTTGCTCAGGTGAGCGATGTGGCCCATGGGCCTCTTGTTTATAATAGAACAGGGTATAAATGTATGGTTCAACATGAACATAATAACAAGAGGCCCATGGGCAACCTCGCTCAAATCAGCAACAATATGCATGTTAAAGTCAGCTTAATGGAGTCATAATATAAAATCTCTGGACAATGTGGTATAATACATGTAGATTCTGTATAAATAAAATCCATTTTCTTATGTTTATAATCAAGTCCCTTTCTAACAAGGTGATTTTATAGTCATATCACATGTTGAGCATTGCAGTTGCAAAAAAAAAGATCCTAAAGATATGGGATATTCACCAACATCAAACTCTGAACCCCTTGCGAGGCCCAAGAATCGTCATGGGGCCAACGACTAAACAATTTAAAAAAATCAGAAATATGAAAAATGCTTGCATATAGTTAAAACCATGCATAATAACATTTCAGTTTTTGTGAATAATCAAAATGTTTTCCTTTGTAAAATTGGATCCACAATGTGGCTCTACCCTACTCCTCAAGATTTTGATTTTAAAGAATTTGAATCTACACTATCTGAGATTGCTTTCACTAAAGTTAAGCTTTCTTGTCTAATTGGTTACTGAGAAGAAAATTTAAAAAGATATACTTTATATATTCCTTTGTAAAAAGATAACCCCCATTGTAGTCCCACCCTACCCGGGCGTCATGGCTTCAACAAACTTGAATCTACACTACCTGAGGATGCTTTTACACATGTTACAGCTTTGCTGGCCAATTGGTTCTTGAGAAGAAGATTTTCATAATTTTGAAAATCAACCCTACATGAAGATGCTTCCACACAAGTTTCAGCTTTCCATGCTGATTGGTTTCGGAGAAAAATATTATAAAAGTTTTACTATATATATTCTTTTGTAAAAATTCAACCATCCCCCTATTGTGACCCCACTTTACCCCTGGGTCATGGTTTTCACATCTTTGAATCTACACTACCCGAGAATGCTTCCACACACGTTTAAGCTTTCCGGGCTAATTGGTTTCTGAGAAGAATATTTTTTTAAAGATTAACTCAATATATTCCTATGAAAAATCTATGCCCAACCTTACCCTCCGGGGAGTCATGATTTTCACAAATTTTAATCTTCACTACCTGAGGATGCTTCCACATAAGTTTTCCTGGCTCATTAGTTTCTGTGAAGAGGATTTTTAAAGATTAACTCTATATATATATATATATATATATATTCCTTTGTAAACATTCGACCCCTCATGGTGGCCCCATCCTACACCCGGGGTCATAATTTTCACAACTTTGAGTCTACTTCACCTAAGAATGCTTCAACATACGTTTTATTTTTTTAAAATAATTCCTTGTAAAATGGCGTGGTCCTTAATTTTCACAACTTTGTATTTCATTTGCGTAAGGGTGCTTTGTGTTAATTTTAGTTGAAATTGACCCAGTGGTTCTTGAGAAGATGTTAAAAATGTGAAAGTTAACAGAGTGAAGGACAGACAGACGGATGACATACAAAATTTGATTAGAAAAGCTCACTTGAGCTTTCAGCTCAGGTATTCTTAAACTGTAAATGATTTAAATACATACAAAAATTAGAAAAAAAAAGTTCAGCATCAGAAGTAAATTTTACAAAATTGAAACATTATTTTATATACGGAATATCGTTAATCTTACGGCGAGAGATGTTAATTTAACTTTAATGTTTACTTATATATGTGTTCTTATTTTATATACGACTACACAATTCACAAATTATGTTTGTACATGTTATAAACTAATTCCTTTCTGTTTAGAAGGTTTTTTTTTATCAAATATTTATGTAGATGATTTCGCAATTTTCATTTCCTTATTTAAGGGAATATAACATTACAGTTTTTCCAGGCCTTGTATCCATGCCATCAATAAATTCAATTGTTGATAATGAATAAAATATCATCGCTGGCTCCATTGTTTCTGTTTACAGAAAGGTATACAAGGAAATATATTTATTTTCCATTAAAAATGTAAAAAAAAAAATAAAATAAAGACTTTAGAAAATATCTTTAATATCGATTTTTCTTCCTTATGTTGCATGTATATCCAACCTAAGAATCAACGAGTCACTTCCTCCAATGCACACGTTTACTAAAAATCTTTCTCTAGTGATATAAATGTTTGCTGACAATGGATAGGATATGGAATAGGAGGGGGTCAATTTGAAAAAAAAAAGTGGCAAAAACATACCGATAAGTCTATATAGAGAAAATCTTTAAAAATCTTCTTCTCAAAAACTATTAGGCCAGAAAAGCTCAAATTGGAGTGGAAGCATCCTCAGATAGTGTAGATTCAAGTTTGTTCAAATCATGGTCCCCGGGGTTAGGGTGGGGCCACCATGGGGGGATGAATTTTTACATAGGAATATATTGAGAAAATCTTTAAAAATATTCTTCTCAAAATTTATTAAGCCAGAAAAGCTCAAACTTTTGTGGAGGCATCCTTAGATAGTGTAGATTCAAGTTTGTTGAAATCATGATCCCCGTGGGTTGGATGGGGCCACAATGGGGGGATGTATTTTTACATAGGAATATAAAGAGAAAATCTTTTAAAATCTCCTTCTCAAAAACTATTAGGCCAGAAAAGCTCAAATTTGAGCGGAAGCATCCTCAGAAAGTGTAGATTCAAGTTTGTTTAATAATGGTCCCCGGGGGTTAGGGTGGGGCCACCATGGGGAATGAATTTTTACATAGGAATATAAAGAGAAAATCTTTAAAAATCTTCTCCTTAAAAACTATTAGGCCAGGAAAGCTCAAACTTTTGTGGAGGCATCCTCAGATAGTGTAGATTCAAGTTTGCTTACATCATGGTCCCCGGGGGTGGGGGAGGGGCACAATTGGGGGATGAATTTTTACATAGGAATATATAGAGAAATCTTTAAAAATAATCTGGGAAAGTTTTCAGTCCAAAAAGTAGTAACTTGTGTGAAAGCACGGGTTGTGCAGATTAAAGTTTGATCAAACCATGATTCCCTAGAGAAAAGTGGGGCGACAAAGTGGGGGGGGGGGGTGTTATATAGGAATATAGAAAAATCTTCTTACAGGTACAACAATAAAAGGGGCTATGTATCTACCATAAAAATATGTGGATAAAAATCGGCAGATGTTCTAAATTATTTGAGCAAGATCTACTGTACTTAGTTGTCAAGATATTTTGATTTTGATACTGTAATGCTAATTTGATCAGAGTTAAGGCTATTGTTGCTCAGGTGAGTTTGTGGCCCCTGGGCCTCTTGTTACTTTTTAAGATATGTATTCGGGGCAATTGTAAAGTCCCCTAAACAAAGCAGGGTCATCATTACCGACATGGGTCAAACACTACATATAAATAAGATAAAATTCTTTATTAGTTTCAGTTCTGGAAAGTCAGGGTGTCTCCAACGCAGCACAGTTAAGGCTGTCAATTAAAATTCCTTTAGACAAAAAGTACGATGATTGTGCATTATGACATCACAGTTTATTACAAAACCTCGAAAATACTTATTTATTCATTCGCAACGCGGAGCGGGGACATTGAAATGCCGGGCGTCCGTCCGTGGGTCCGTGTGTCCGTGGGTCCGTGTGTCCGTGGGTCCGTGTGTCCGTGCGTCCGTCCGTCACACTTTTTTGTAAGCGCTCTCATGCCTACAAATTTTGACAGATTTTCATTACATTTATACCAAATGTTTATACACCTATTACCTTGGTCAAGTTCGAAAATTAGCATTGGTCGATACTTTTTGCTGGAGGTATGGGACTTTGACCACAATAATGACTCCGTTTTATCAAAAAATTGACCTTGTAAGCGCTCTCATGCCTACAAATTTTGATGGATTTACATGAAATTTATACCAAATGTTTATACTACTAATACCTTGGTTAAGTTCTTAAATCAGCCGTGGTCGCGTCCCCACGAACCTGTAAAATTTAAGCAATCCGCGAAAATTGGCCCCCACTAAATTTAATGATTCCACAGTACAGTATACTAGTATACTGCTTGAACGGCGGGGGACCCAGGAATTCTATTCTTGTTTATACTAATCTTTTAATAAAAAACAACAAATGCTATTACCTACAATTTCAATGTCTGTTATATCTTACACACTGAAAAATAAGCGAGAGGTCGTTCTCGCTGTACTACAAAATATGACGTCATATGCTTCAAAATGACGCATTTAGTTAAGTCATTGAAGGCTATCGTGCAGTTTTTTTAGCGAAGAAAAATAAATGTCATAGATTAACGGAACATTATAAATGAATATTTTGTTCAACATTATTATTAACAGAATGCTACCTATATAGTCTTATTTTCAATTTGTTGTAATTATGCATGATCGTATAATGAGGCAACCTCAGTTTTGTATAAAATATCGTATATCTTAAAGCTGGGTACCTAAATAAATCATTCAATTGCAAGGGCATACACTCAACTGATCATGACAGACTTTTGGATGTGAATTTGAAATATGCTATGTAATTTAAAAACTTCTGAGATCCTTGTAAAATCTTACAAATTAATTATTTGTCAATAAAATTAACACTAAGACCTTCAAAATTATTCAACATATGTATTATAATTTATAGTTTCTACTAACAATAAACTTATCTTAAAAGGTTCGCATCATTTTTCAAAATCTACGATATAACATCAAGTTATTTTATAATTCAGTTGCTAATTTTAACATGATTATGCCGTTGCAATATTGAAATTTTTAAATGACCTTAAAACCATAAATACATCTGCCTGTACCATGCGACTGTCATATTACGTGACCACTAAGAACACAAAATATTGTACTGTTATATATATATTTCAGAAATATATTGCATTTGAGCGACTGTTATCGAATTTTAAAAGGACATGCCCGTTGAACTTAAGTATCCGTGTTTTCATCACAAAAAATCGCCGATATTTTTATTGGCCGCCTTAACTGTACAGCGAAGGGGGCATAACCTATATACCATTTGATGCGCAATGTCACAAAGAGCAATAATAAATATGGTTTTGGAATGGGGATCTCAAAAGTTATAAAAATATATCGTCATTTCCTATTTCAGAGGGGGGGGGGGGGTGTGGTGGTTTAAAGACAACTCCTGGAGGTCATGTATTTAACACCATTTGATGCATCATAATGACATTAATAGAAACAAGAATATATATGGTTAAGTGGTGGGAATCTCAACAGTTTTCAAGATATTTGGTATTTTCCTGTTTTATGTGGTCAGAACAATCCCATAGGGTAATGGGCTACATTATATTTAATGCATGATAATACATTAAGACAAAAAAGACACCTTCCTTCCTATTATAACTCATATAAACATGATAAGTCTTCACACTTACTTACATGTAATACACAAATTTAATACAAATTAAATGTCACAGGGTCAACATGTATTTAAGATAATATGGAACACTGAAAGTTCAATGTGGATAAGTACATCATCTTCGTAATAAAATAATATTTATTAAAACGCCGCACCAAATGCTCTAACTAACTGCGCTACACTGTCAGGCTAGCAACACTTTAAAAGAAAAAATAGTAAAAAGTTATAGCTAATTTGCTCTGAACATTTCATCACACTATGTGTATATATTTTGTTGGTTTGCCCGTTCCGTACTCAACGAAAGCAAATTGAATGCAATGCTATAGTTGATAAACATTCATTAGGACATCCAAAAAAAAAAAAAAAAAAAAAAACTGTGTGATAATAATCTTAAGGCTGCTTTGTGTTAATTTTAGTTGAAATTGACCCAGTGGTTCTTGAGAAGATGTTAAAAATGTGAAAGTTAACAGAGAGATGGACAGACAGACAGACGACATACAAAATTTGATCAGAAAAGCTCACTTGAGCTTACAGCTCAGGTGAGCTAAAAACTGTAAATGATTTAAATGCATACAAATATTAGAAAAAAAAAGAAGTTTAGCATCAGAAGTAAATTTTACATTTTATTTACAGAATTGAAATATTTTTTATATACGGAATATCGTTAAACTTACGGCAAAACATGTTAATTTAAATTTAATATTAACTTAGGTATGTGTTCCTATTTTATATACGAATATAAAATTAACAAATTGTGTTTGTACTAGGGATGTCAACGATTACTCGAGTAGAATTCTGTTTAGAAGGATTTTTTATCAAATATTTATGAAGATGATTTCGCAATTTTCATTTCCTTATTTAAGGGAATATAACATTACAGTTTTTCCAGGTCTTGTATCCATGCCATCAATAAATTCAATTGTTGATAATGAATAAAATATCATCGCTGGTTCCATTGTTTCTGTCAACAGAAAGGTATACAAGGAAATATATTTAATTTCCATTAAAAATGTAAAAAGAATATATAATAAAGACTTTAGAAAATATCTTTAATATCGAATTTTCTTCCTTATGTTGCATGTATATCCAACCTAAGAATGAACGAGTCACTTCCTTCAATGCACAAGTTTACTAAAAATCTTTCTCTAGTGATATAAATGTTTTCTGACAATGGATAGGATATGGAATGGGAGAGGGTCAATTTGATAAAGTGGCAAAAACATGCCGATGAGTCTATATATTGACGTTAGGAATAAATAAATGATTTGCCATCAGAAGTCAGGAAAAAGTCATACTGAAAGTAAAAATGCAAAGCATAAATACAAATCATTATTTGTTGTATGAAGAACATTAAAAAGAACGTCTGTCGGAATTTTAAGTTAACTCTATTATGTGTTCTATTTAAAATACAACAGAAATTGAAGGTTGCAATACAATTACACCCATGCCAAAAAGATTAGAGAGGTAATATTTTTCAAATGAAATGTGTTTTTTAGATGGTTTTTGCAATTTAATTCCCACTTCTTAATAATTGTAGCATTTATTCTATGTCAACAGAGTAGATAATGTAGTATTTGTTGGTCCATTCAATTATTTGTTTACATGTTCCATTACATTATATGAAGGCATACAATTGAAACAATTAAATTACCATTAATAATGACACGAAAATTGCTGAACAAGTCTCTGAAATCAATATCATATGTGGGTTTTTTATCATTTGACAAGGAAGATATGTACGAACAATATGTTTGATACAAAACAAAAATTCAACAATGATTTGACTTTAAAAATAATATTAAATCAATAATATTGAAATGGTGATGTCATATCTGTAGAGTCTATTGAATATATCTACGCATCACCTAGCACCTACGATACATTTGTCTGTACAACGCTCACACATCAGGATGAACTTACTTCTCCGATACTATGCACTGCTATTTCTTTGGACTTTTCTCATCACCATTCACGAATGTAGGGCAGACCTAAGGAATAGTTATTCACAATTACATTATGGACACAAACTGGAGAGAAGAATGATAACGTCGTTTGATAAATACAGTATTCTGGATTGTGTTGAGGATTGTCTGAGAACAACACGATGTCGGTCCATTAACTACTACCAGGGAGCCCACTTCTGTCAGACCAACTTTGAAAACAGGACAATTGTACCTGGTCTGTATATAGAGAAGCCTGGCTGGATATACAGCGATATAGGAGACTGGGACAAGGTAATGTTGAATTAAGTCGATTTTATATATATATATATATATATATATATATATATATATATATATATATATATATATATATATATATATATATATAAAATATTTAAGTGACCCTATATTTCTGATCGTATTTTTTTTCTGCGTGTCAATACAGTTTCGGTAAGATATTATGACTATTACCGTGACCAGAGGGTAAACTGACATTATTTTTGGAACACGTCTCATAAGTATAATTTAGCAATAATTATGCGCTGTATCAATTTCACATGCAGAGGACGTGCATGATTGTTTTTTTTTTAGGTTTGGGTTAAACGACCCGTTGACTTTTTAGTGATATTTTTTGTAAGTAATACTGGAGTATACTATAATTTTATAAATTCATTAGTGCGATCAAACATGTACACATATTTTCTATACGAATATGTTTTCTCTTTAATAAAAATAGACGAGTGTATGCTGTATTTAAGCAAGAACATTGCTTTCATGATTTTATTGATTTATAAATTGTGCTCTTAAACTGTTGCAAGAAAAAAAAACATACTGACAGAAAATACTGCATGCAATACACAAAATTGTAGCACTAAACACTCAAAGGCACGCTGTAAAATATGTCCACCATTTAAACGATTGGTGTGTATGGATAATTGAAGGAATGGTTTCAATTGATTCACATGGTTATACAAGAGGCATATTTGATTCAATAAATGCGTAACTGAAAACTTTCGTTCTGTGACATTAATCTGTTGTTCGCAATGAATATTATCAAAAAGATTGATCTCGCTTCGATAAATATTATATATATATATATATATATATATATATATATATATATATATATATATGTCCCTTTATTTCTGATCTTACTTTTATCTGTATAATTTAATTTTTCTTCCATTAAATTTAGATTTTGTTAAATTTTTAAACAAAGTGATTTTGTTTTTTCGAAAGATAAAAAAAGTCTTCCAGAATATGTAATCATCTTTTTTCTTTTGAGTGAATATAAGATTATGAACTAAAATTGTTTAAAATAATATGTTCTATATTGTTCTATAACAACGGTACTTAAACGTTTCTCTAGTCTAGTTAGGTTGCAGGGTTACCTTGACGAGCAGCATCTTTGAGGTGTTCGTTACCTGTTTTATATTAAGCATTCCACATACAAACAGGCCTATTTGACATTTGACTGTTCCCATATATCACAGACCTCACGGTGAATATCTACAGGATTAATGCCAAATAAGGACCTACCATTTATATAGTCCCTTATTTCAAGTGCATTCTTTTTTCAGTCATTTTGAGTAAAATAAATACTATAAAAAGCAATGCACACTGTAGATAAATCAGTGATATTGTGAACATAAACCTTTCTTCCCCTACGGTTCAGTGAACGATCAATCTAACGTGTCAATGTGATTTCAGTAAGATATTTAGACGATTTCACTTGAGAAGGTGAACTGACATTATTTGTGGAACACTTCGTCGTAAGTAGAATTTAGCAATACCGTATATCCGGTTTTTTTGCGATTTAAAAAGTTTCTTATAGAAAATGGTACAGAATATAATTTCTGCGAATTCATTTATTTGCGATTAAAAAAAAAGATCGCGAAAAAGCGAAAAATAGATCACCGCGAAAATTATCGGATATACGGTAGTTATGCGCGAATCAAATCTCATGCACGTAGGACGTGCACGGATGTTCTGTCTTTTTAGGTTTCGGTTATACGGCGGGTCGACTTTTTTGAATTAGTGATACTTTTCTTGGCAATTTACGATGTTTTTGTAAATCCATTAGTCCGATCAAACATGTACACATGTTGTTGTTTTTTTTGTTTTTTGTTTTTTTGTTTTTTCTAGAAATATGTTTTCTATTTAATTCAGAATGGGCACGTGTATGCTGTATTTAAGTAGTAACATTGGTTACATTAATTTATTGATTTATTAATTGTGCTATTGAAAACTGTTGCAAGAAAAAAATATGGGACACCAAAATACTGCGCGCAGTAAAAATGGTTTTGCACTTGACACTCAACGACACACTGTAAAACATGTTCACCATTCAAATGATTGGTGTATATGGATAATCGAATGGTTGCGTGCGTCGCCAATCAATTGATTCACATTGCTACACAAGATGTATCTTTGATTCAATGATAAGACAAGTGGAACAATTGCTTTACTGAAATCTTTTTTTGTGACTCTTTTCATTTGTTCCCACTGTTTATTATTAAAACATTATTCTAATTTAGATAAGTTATTCTTATGCGTAGATTATTAAAATTGCTTTCAAAACTCTTTCAAAAATAATAATATTAAAGAAGCACATAAAACAATGGTTTTTTGACTGAAAGTCAAAAGCCCTTATTTGAAAATGTATAGTTCAAGTCGTAAACCATTTCCCTTAGAAGCTGCAATACCAAATAATAGAAAAGCTTTATTCATATCCATATCAATTGGTATTATAGTTAACGTTTTGTAAAGACGATGAGCTTCACTTGTTCTACCTATAAAGTGCAATGGTGCAAAACCAGAATTGATCCATTCCAATATCATTAGTGTAAAAGCGATGTAAAACGTTTCATGCCATGCTTGTGTGTATTGTATATTTATCTTAAGTTGCTTCCACCAAGTAGGCAATATGAGTTTAAAAGGAAAACCGTCAACAAAATTACAATGTTTAATTCATTTTATTACATATCATTGTAATCTTATGGATTAATTATTATTTCATAACTGCCTGTACAAATTGTATTCGTCAACAAAAAATTGTAAACAAAAAAAAACTTATAAATATTTAAGATGATCATCATCCTTAAACATGCATTTAGAAAAAAAAATACGGACTTTTCTAGAAAATGAAAGGAATTTTGAGTAAATTAAAGCAATATGAGCTGCAAGTTTCATGCTGAATTTTTTTTTTACGAAAGAGTTATTTTCTACTAAAATGACAAAAAATACCATGGTTTTTAAATGTCTGTTAGATTTAATTTTGTGGGAAAAGAAGTTAAGAAGCCTTAATCATGTTAATTGAAGCAAAATTGATTTATTGTCATCCTGTACAAAAATTGAAGTGCTATATATTCCTTAGAAGAACAATCTTTCTTCTGAAAAAAATTAATGATTTTTTCAAATTTTATTTTTCATAAAAGTTTAAGTTACATGCAGACTTAGCATACAAGCAGGTTTTTGCAGCAAAATAAAATTCAAAAAAATCCAGCTCATATTGCTTTAAGACATCTACATTATTAACACAACGTTTATAAAAATACTTTTTATAATATATACAGGAGATTGCAGGTGCCTGTTCGCGGTCAAGCTGTGGCATTAATGAAAAGTGCATTCCGAAACCTTTTGATCATTTTGATTGTGTCCTTTCAGGTCTGTAATATATACATATTTCACTTGTTTGTTGAAGCTTAGAATTTATGTTAGAATCTAGTTTAAGAACAAATAACGAATTTGTGAAAAATATGTATTCAGAATAAAAAAAAATCTGTAGACCGTTTTAAAAAGATAAAAGGGATGGCAATCTCTAACCGGTTAACAGGTTACTCGGTCGGAACGATGGTAATAGGTTACAAAATCGGTAACCAATTAGTCCAATAAAATAAAATTAATGTATATTTTAAAACAATTTCAAAATATTTTGTTTGTCTTTCGAGATTCTAATCAACTTAATTCGGAGACCGATAATACCCCAGGACTGAGCTCTTGGAGGGAAAAAGTTCAGTAGGTGTTAATTGTAATGATTGTTAAAACAACATGTCACTGCCTTGTTTGTGACCGTGACTTTATTCTAATTACGTTCAGTGTGTTTATTTTCCTTTTTTCCTTTAACACAAAATCAATTTAGTACATATAGAAAATGCAATTTTTAAAAGTGGGTACATACATGTTACTGTTATCCGAAAGGAGAATCAAACCGGTATTTATATCTTTTAATTGCCAGACTTTGTTTTGAGAAATCGAACCAACTTTAAATTTGCGACATGTGTTCGGTCAAAACTATTCATGACAAAAAATAGAAAACAATAACAGAAAACAAAAACAATACCAAAAAAAAAAAACCAGAAAAAAAACCACGACAACATTGTGATAGAAAAACAGTCATCAGAAATAGAAATAGCTGGTAACCGTCGATCATTTACATACATATAGATAACAATACCATTCACGTTTCAGTTTTGTCAGTAAAAAATAAAATCTCCTTGATTCAGTAATCAACAAAAATCATAACTTGTTCTTAACTGAAGTGTATAAAATTCCATTAAAAAATAAGCTGATCGAACGATGTTCTGAATAATTGTAGATAATTCGAGAAAATACGTTGAAATATGAGACTATTAATTGCATGAACAAAAACGTAGCATCTTTGAATGTAAAAAGCTAGATAAGAATGGTTTTTAAAAAAGAAGAAATGAGAAATGTATAAACAATCATAAGAAATTATAAAAAGAAAAAACTACAACTAGTTTTATGTTGGATTTTTACATCAATCTCAGCTGACTTTATTGTTTGTTTGTTTGTTTTTTTTTATTATATGCATTTTGGTACATCCACCACTATATATTTTAAAGGTAAATATTTAGAATATAGAAAAAACCCACCAACATACGTTAGAGAGTAACGATGATTTTGTAACAAATATATTCGAATTTGCAATCAACGAGTTTTCATGAAATAAATTTTAAATTTTGATTGAAAATTAGTTAAAGATAACATGAATATTTCTTGATATAAAAACTAAAGTAACATTTTAATATAGATTGTGGTGTACCTATGGGTGAAGGATTTTCGATGGAAAATGTACGGGAATGGGACGCTATTGGAATAACAAGAGGAATTCATATCACTTGCACCGCTAAATATAATCAACTCGGTTCTGAGCGTTTTGTCTGTCGATCGAATGGAACGTGGAGGACGGATTTGAGCTGCCATCAAAAATATTGTAAGATATATATACATATATATATATATATATATATATATATATATATATATATATATATATATATATATATATTATAACAGTTTCTGTGCATATATTAGTAACTTGAATGTTTCAAATTCTGCAAACATATATTCCAAATTTTAACTGTTTTTGACCTGACCTCAGAATTAATTCATAAAAAATCTGAAATACATATACTGATAAAGTAGTATATTTCACTTAACTGGTACATTAAAAATGTTAATATAAAACGACTAAGTTCCTAATTACCAATTATCAGTTACATTAGTATAGGTATCAGTGAATATCAGTTATCAGTTAAAAAGGCACTTTCGCTACTTTATAGGTTTACTAGTGTAATAAAATTTATAATTTGTTGGTTTACATATATTGTGTGATAAAAGAAGAATTAAACTAATGTTATTTTTGTAACTCATTTTAAACGCGGTTTTTGTTTTTTATTTGATGTCAATGTAATTGAAATAGGTAGCATATATCATCAATTTTGTGCATTATTGCGTGAAGAATGTGTAACTAAAGAAAATCAAAATCAAGAAATAGTGGCATTTCAAAACTTTATAAATAGACATTTTGATCGTAAAATTGAAATGACAGCTAAATGTCATATACTGAACTCAATACAAAGACAGCATACAAAAATATCATAATAAAACTCTTCTTTTTTGCAAACGTAGAATGTTGAAAGTTTGATATTTCAATGAAGGTCTTTAAAATCACATACAGAGGCCGATCATAGCATTGTAAAGTGGCATAGAATCACGTAGTAGTTAATTTTTGTATTTGGATTTACTATGTGCATTGAAAATAGTTTTCATTATTTACAATTTATGTTCGCGTTATATACATATGTTCATTGCAAATGTGCGATGGTTTGTTGCAAGTGAAGATGCCGAAGTCCAATGGTTCGTCTCAAAAATATGCGTCGACGTACAAAGTTCATAAACGTTCAATTCCGACAGTCCGCATATTTTAAGCATTATGCTATAGTGAATGTAATTCATATGTTAAGTCATGTCTCGATGACGTCCCTTAGAAATGGAAGAGAAATAAAAATCAATGTTGATAGTATTGAGTTGTGAATACAGATAAGACTGCGAATGTACTGAAATTAAATGTTGGCATTCCAGCTCAGCAGGGATTAGTAGCAGGGATTGTTGATGAAAAAAAAAAAATCAATAGTAAACAATTATTGCTGTTTTTTTTAAAAGTCAATACGAAGATTTAACTACCCGAGAAGTACAATATTCACCTAGCCGAAGCGAACAGAATATTGTACTTCAAGTGTGATCATATTTATAGGAAAAAAAACTAGCAATTATTGTTTTATTGTATGAATGAGCGACAAATAAAATCGGACATATCAAATTCAGTGTTATTAACGGAATCTTGCACTTGAAGTCATAACCAAACACAATAAGAAACGTGATATTTCATTAGATGACATGTCTAATGATATCCAATCGTAACATTTTTGAAAATTTCAATGTATTTTCAGTCAAATGTAGGAAAATATCAAGTGCTATATTTGCTGCCTAGCTCATGTGCAACGAAATAAATTTGTGTGGGTTTTTTTCTAGATTGTTGAGTATCAGCCAATCAGAGAGCTAGGAATTTATCAATAATATAATTCAAGCTGTTGTTTTTATTTCTCCTTCATTAAGTCTGTGTTTTATTTGAGCTTACACAATTCAATTGCTGTAACAGATAAACTCGCTGTGTTTTTTTTATCTCTCTTACCGCTGGGCTTAAGAAAGACAACCTTTAATTTTTTTATATACGGTTACGCTGATAATAAATATCAAGGATATCTGCAGTCTTTTAAGAAAAAGCATAATGAATGTTGTTTATTATTTAAGGAAGGAGTTTTCTCAATATTGGACATGCATCTTGAACTAATACAATGTTTTAGGTTTGTTTTTTTTTTTCATTTATGAAAACTTGATATTAAAAAGTAAATTTACAGAAAGCTTATATGATGAACATTAATAATAGTTAAAATCTGGTTTAAATTATTTTTAACAACGATCTATTTACAGAATTAGCACTTTACAAAGCTAATAACATTGGTATTTGATCGGAAAATTTATATTAAAAATAACACATTCTGAAATCCAACTATTCTTTCAAAAGTTCAAAAATCAAGAATTAATGTCATGATACATGTAAAATAAGTTTAAAAAATCTACAGTATTTCCGAATCAAAAAAAAAAAAAAAAAAAAAAAAAAAATTGGGATAATTTCCCACGCCCGTGTTACGCCAATATTATAGTCCTTGTTAAATCTAAAATTTTGACAACTATTTCAATTCCAAGTTGTATAATAAAGCAAACATAGACAAAAAAAATGACCTTTCGTTGTCCTTTATCTTGATTTAATGACCATTTAATAAAATGTTCTATTGATTTTTTGAAAAGTCAAAAACCAGACAAGACTCCCTTCTTAAAACGTTAAGAAATTTCAAATTGCTATCAGAAGACAATTCATTGGATTTCAAACTAAAGTCAATAAAAAAAAATCTAAATTCTTCATACATGTAAGACTGCAAAAGACAATATGTTTACCAAAAGGATAAATTGAATCATGTATTATTATTTCTTTGATCTATCCTAAAGGAGGCACTAAATCATTTAACATATAGTTTTTTCCAATAAAAGTCACCGACCTACTTTTTAAGTTATTTGCAATTGATTTTTTAAAATCGTTTAGTAAGAGCTATCCCTTTACACTTTGATTCAGATTTCTTTATGGTTAAAATACTACATGTTAAAAAACTTATCTCTTTGAAAAAAATGAAATACAGTTTATAATGTCAATTGCACTAAAAAAGATACAAAGCATCAGGGTTTTAGCAAAAAAAATTAAGAATATTAGGTATATTCTATTCCGAATTTCCTCTTTAAGTTTTCAGATCCCTATCAATATTAAATTCAATTTAACAAAAAAATGAATAATGATGACACTTTACCATTTTAGTAATAATTCACTTATATTGACCGTATTATGCCGGCATAAGATTATTACGCAGTCAATGATAAGAATTTAGAGAAAGGGTTTATGTCCTTTAATTGTTTTTAGCATATTTCAACAGTTCACTTTGTATGTCAAGTGCTTATCTTAGTTAATTAGTGAAATAACACAAACAGAAGATATGCAAAATGATACACATGTTGACTATCAAATAAAACCCTAACATTATTAAAAAAATTGTCAAAAATGTTAACACGGAATACTTTTTTGTTTAGTCTAATCCCATTACATAGTAAAAATATCGAATGTCAATGATAATTTATATAAAAAATAATTTGTATGTTTAGAACAAACAACTATGTGCGGTATTTTTTGCCCCCAAAATTAAAGTTTTATAAAGAGCTTTATAAATAAGGTGGAAGATAGTTAAAATCATATTGAAAATAAGAGTGTAAAAGGTAACCACCACAGTGACGTCATAATGTAGAAATGACGTCATGAAGATTGCTTATTTTGATGAATTGTTGTTTTATCATTATGGGTGTTTTCCGATGGTGTTTTGACTGGGAAACATCGAGCGAGGCTTGCTCAAGTACCATTTTTTAGTATAATGTGTATAATTATCTAAAGAAAAACAAATGTTTAAAATTTACCTGAGCAGACCTGTGCTCTAATATAAAAATATTAGCAAAATATAAAGCAAAAATGAGAATATGTTTATTTGTTTGCAAATTTGCGGGAATACATGTAATCATTTAGGTGACGTCATAGATAAATAAAGAATGAGTAATGATGACAAAAATCACGATTGAAGTGATAGGCATCCTCTGTACAAAGATTTCTGAAGATTTGATTTTTCTACGATACTATTTTAAAATTGGGGGCAGATATTTGACCATATACCGCACATAGTCGTTTTATTCGTGACTCTGATTTTTTTAACAATCCGAATCTGACAACTCAACCCCTTAGAAACAACAAAAACATTACCTTCTCTGTGTTGTGAAGTTTTGTCGAAGATTTAAAGTGATTTGAGACGTAGCTCAGATTAATTCAAAAGTCGTGATAAATTGGACTGATAAAGCTCTCGTTCTGCATGTGCTTGATAAACAGATTTTATTTTATTAAATTATCTTTTTTTTCGATACAGTTTGTGAAAATAAAGAGATGTCTATCAAATGTCCAACTGGAATAATTAGTATTAAAAAAGCCATCTACGGAAGAACAGACTTGAGCCTATGTGATCAAGCTAACAACGATAAAACGGACTGTAAATCTGATCAATCAGAAAAAGTAGAAAAAGAATGTAATGGAAAAAAGGAATGTATGATTCAAGTTTCAAACCTCTCCTTTGGTGATCCATGTGGGGGTACCTCCAAGTACTTAGAGGTATTGTTTACCTGTGTATTAGGGTAAAAAAAAAATCTACACCATCTACTATGTGAAGTTAACATTCATTGTTAACAGATATGCATTAATTTACTGTAGATTTATTTATGAAGTAATTGTTTGTTTACATATGAACGACATTTCTAAATAGGTGAATCAAAATAATCAGCTATCATACTAAAACAGTCACCAAATCACTAAACTTTCGCTGAGACACCATTGTCGTCATAGCACCAGACGACGTTAGTGTATTCAATATGAATAGTTAGTATTTTTAATATTCGCCTTTTTTTTCTGTGTCATTTTATAAGAAAGTCTGTTGTATTTGATACATAGACTGGCAAATAAGAACGTTACAGAATCAAGTAAAACGGCATTGTACATGTACAAATCAGAGCTTTCCTTTATAATTACCTTTTCAAAATATTTTTTCATAATGTCAATTTTATTTCAAGACGCTATAATAAATATTTTTATAATGGTCATAGGTGTATGTTATTACTTTCTGTGTTCACTTTTAATATGCTATTTCAATATCAAATCTGAAGGTATATTCGAAGCATGAACCCATGTTGCGCAGACGGACACCAGATCACTATTAACCATGTTCCCATTCACAATGATAAGTAATGTGCTTTTACTTTTTAAACGCCCTCATAATCAATACAGATAAATTACGTAGTTTTTCTTACTTGTTATTTTATTTTTTTTAATGATTGCGATTTAATTTGGAAACACTAATTCCTAAACGTGGGTCAGGCAAGATTTGGGGGAATCTTGGATTATCTATACCCTAGCTGAGGGTTTCAAATGTTATAAACTATTGTTAAAACGGGACCTTTAGTGGTCAGTCCTTTATATTAGTCATAGTTTCATTTATAATGAACCCAACGTACATACAGTTATCTAAAAGCATAAAAGCACAATAATTAAAGTATATCTCCTAAGATATAAAACTTTTTAAAAATATGGTCACGTGACAGTTTACCTTGTAGTTAAAATAAAGTTATATATGTAAAATTGATTACGGATGACCCATGGCAAATGGCAATAGGTTATATGAGTGATCTAAGTGAAAATACATATTTTACATGTTCATTTTATGATCATATTTGTCACCCCCCCCCCCAAAAAAAAGAAAAAAATTAAAAAGTATCAACCACTGCAGCATGAGCAGTGGTTTTTTTTCAATCCAAAAAGAACACATCATGGACATAATAACAATGCATTTAGTTTATCTCTCACGGCTGAAAATATAAAATTTTAAAGTGGACATATTGACTCTACCAAATGACCGTAACCCATGACCCAAGTGACATGAAACTCACACTTTAAAGAGCCTCATTTGTCAGCTCACTAAGCTAGGATGAAACTTCACATGCGCTTGCGTAATTTGGAGTTTGAGGAAGGACTTACACAGTCCGTGTTTGAGAAATTCGAGTAAATTATGAAACTTGTCAGTTTCTAGGTCAAACTGCGTCGGTTAAATGTACACCCCTGTGTTGGAGCTTGGAAGACTGTCCACGGGTATTGTCAGCAGACAATGCCCTTAGTCTGCATATATACATCTCCCACACTCTCCAAATGAGATTGGATAGGATATATACTGTCAGTGGATTTTGACGAAGGAGGAAGGACTATGGAATTCAGAGAGCAATCTTTGTAGTTAGAATTTAAGACAGCATAAAAGTTGTTGTAGATTACTTTATAAAGAATTAACCGATACACTCTTGTCTCCTCACATACAGTCATATAATAAATATATTTCGTTGCGAGCAACAAGAGGTCTTCCGTTTGAATGCACCATAAAGTAGAATATAGGGATATTTGTTCTTTTCTATCATTTCTTAACACTTCATCAAATTCCATTTAACCCTCTACACGAATTTGAATATACATATAATTATACTTTAAGTATACTTAAAAAGTCGTTATTATTGTGATTTTTAATAAAATTAAATTGGAAATAAGTAAAATCTATCATTTCAAATATAAAATCATAAATCTTAACACAATTAAGGAAGAAAAAACATTCGGCACTCCGGGACCGAACCCGGGTCGCCTGGGCACAAGTTCACCACTCTAACGACTGAGCTACGCGGACTCTCGCTTCAGGAGTTTGGAGCTCAAAATCTCGAGAATGCGTGGATTGATTTTAAAACGGATTTCATATTCTGAAGTTTTGAAAGCGTTTCTATCGATTAAAAACATTTAAAAAAATCAAATAAAAAGAGCTGAAAAATGACTAATATTTGCTTCCTTCCGGTGACGACCGGAAGTGACGGCGGACGTTCGGATATGCGAAGGGCACTGCGGTAGACGACTTTCTACCATCCCCGAAAATTTGAAAGTTCTATCTTAAATACTTTTGAAGAAAAATTGTGAACAAGCAAAAACATAAAATCTTAAATATCTCGGGACCGGAAGTGAAGATAAAAAAATGACACGTAATTATCTTACAAATTTTGTCATAAATAAGATCTAAAAGTTTCATCAAAATTGGCTGAAGCGTTATTGAGGAAACGTGACAGAAAAAAAACTAGACGCTCGTTGCGAGCAACAAGAGGTCTTCCGTTTGAATACACTTTAAAAAAGACTATAGAGATAGTTGTTTTCTATCATTTCTTAACACTCTTTAACATAGAGCAAAACCGATACTGGATATCTAAAACGCTATGTAATTGTAAAATCCGTATTGTGACGTATTTCGATCCTCGGTCACTCCGCCGGCATCAAAGACATTCCGCCGCAACAACAGTGAATAAGGTTCTAACGATGCAACTGCATTACAAATAGATAAGATAGCTAACTGCGGGTTGAAAAACAAATATTTTTCATATTATACATGTACTAACATTTAAAATTATTCTTATGTTTAGAATTACTTTTTTCAATTGTAGAGAGAGAGAGAGAGAGAGAGAGAGAGAGATAGAGAGAGAGAGAGAGCTTACCTAGACGTAGCAATTTTTTTGCATATTCGAATAAAACTTTATATTTAGTATCGACATCTTTCTGGGTTGACCCTTAAATCCAAAATAGGTTAGAGAACTACGGACAAGCAAGGCTACAACTGCAGAAAAGTTTCAACGTATTGTTTAGATTCGTGTTTACTCTGATGGTGTTTTGTATTTTTGTCCCCCGCCGCAACGCGGAGCGGGGACATAGAAATGCCGGGCGTCCGTCTGTGTGTCCGTGGGTCCGTGTGTCCGTGGGTCCGTGAGTCCGTGTGTCCGTGGGTCCGTGTGTCCGTGCGTCCGTCCGTCACACTTTTTTGTAAGCGCTCTCATGCCTACAAATTTTGACAGATTTTCATTACATTTATACCAAATATACACCTATTACCTTGGTCAAGTTCGAAAATCAGCATTGGTCGATACTTTTTGTTGGAGTTATGGGACTCTGACCACAATAATGACTCCGTTTTATCCAAAAATTGACCTTGTAAGCGCTCTCATGCCTACACATTTTGACGGATTTTCATTAAATTTATACCAAATGTTTATACACCTATTACCTTGGTCAAGTTCGAAAATCAGCATTGGTCGATACTTTTTGCTGGAGTTATGGGACTCTGACCACAATAATGACTCCGTTTTATCCAAAAATTGACCTTGTAAGCCTTCTCATGCCTACAAATTTTAGAAAAAATGTGTGGTCGGGGTAAAAAAAATGTTCCTCCCAACCTCTACACACATTTAATTCTGGAACAGCCCTGAATGTTTGAAAATATTGCAATTTCATATACTGTGAAATCATTAGATTTCGTGGTGGTTCAATTTTCGTGGAATTCGTGGGTACCTCTCATCCACGATTTAACATCCTACACGAATTAATAAATAAGGGTAATAAAATCATATTTCCTTTGTAGGTTTTAGAGAATACACGAAATTACGTCCCCAGGAACCTGTAAAATTTAAGCAATCCACGAAAATTGGCCCCCACGAAATTTAATGATTCCACAGTACAGTATACTAGTATACTGCTTGAACGGCGGGGGACCCAGGAATTCTATTCTTGTTTTCTTCGTAATTTTGAGTTTAAACACAGTTCGTTATCACCACAGTTCATCGTAGAGGCGGAGTTCAGACATTCACTGCTCATGACTTGACTGAGAGAGAGAGAGAGAGAGAGAGAGAGAGAGAGAGAGAGAGAGAGAGAAGTAAATGTACAATTCATACATGTATATAATCTGTTAAAAAAACATTTGTCAATAAACGCATGTATACATGCATGCCTGTATCCGAGTATGTGGAGAAACATTAAACAATCCTCAATTTAAAGTCATGTATAATAATTGAAACATAAGCATATTGTTAGGAGAACGGTTATTTCCTACCCGCAATCGCTAATTATTGTGTGCACACAGTCATTGAGATAGCAGCATTTCTTTGATGCCGGCAAAGCGACCCGGCGAGCTCTAATGCGGTCGTATTACAGGGGTGCTTCGGCGGCATGACTTCGATGCCGGCGTTGCTACGAGCGTCTGAATTGAGATAGCTGCTGATAAAAAAAAAACAGTCACAAAGCAGGAAATTAACGGTATTTCTAACCGGGCTCTATATTTGTACTGTATAAAAACCTCGATATTATTTTGATTTATGATAAAATTTAAACGGAAAACATTTTAAACCATCATTTTCAAGATAAAATCGTAAAACAAACCACAATTAAGAGAGAAAAAACGTTCGACACTCGGGGACTGAACCCGGGTCGCCTGGGCACAAGACTGAGCTACGCGGACTCTCGCTTCAAAACTTTGAAGCCTAAAATCTCGAGAATGCGTGGATCGATTTTAAAACGGATTTCATATTCTGAAGTTTTGAACGCGTCTCTATCGATTAATGAAATAAAAAAAATTCAAGTCCAAAAAGTTGAAAAATGATAATTTTTTGTTTCCTTCCGGTGACGACCGGAAGTGACGGCGGACGTTCGGATATGCGAGGGGCACTGAGGCAGAACACTCTCTATCATCCCTGAAAATTTGAAAGTTCCATCTTAAATACTTTTTAGCAAAAACATAACATTTTTAATATCTCGGGACCGGAAGTGACGACCAAGAAAACCTCGTGTAATTTTCTTACAAATTTAGTCATGAATAAGATTTAAAAGTTTCATCAAAATCGGCTAAAGCCTTTTTGAGAAACCGTGACAGAAAAAAAAATAATAACTAGACGCTTGTTTCGAGCAACAAAAGGTCTTCCGTTTGAATACACCTTAAAAAAGTCTATAGAGATAGTTGTTCTTTTCTACCATTTCTGCAGGTGTCATAACAGTATTTTACTGAAGGTTCACGTCAAAACATGGCTGAGGCAAAATAATTCCCGAATTTCCCTTTGAATTTGGGGCGTTTTCGCACGCGACAGGAGCTGATTTTTTTTATGAGATGAAAAACGATGTGTAAGAGGTCTAACTATCCCAATTTTGTAATAATGCGAGGTCATTTGAATTTTTGATGCGTGTTGTTTCCGGAGGGGGTTGAAAAGGCCCGGGCTTGATTTTCAAGCACATGTGTAACTTCGAGGTAAACAAAGTCTCACGCCTTGCTGGATGCACGTGTGTGTTTTGCTAGAAAATTGTAAATGAAGCGTTGTTTAAAAAGATGTCAAGAGGATTTTTTCCAAAAGTTCGTTTTAAATTTTTAATCTGTACCTAAAGTTGTGCAATTTTGGTAAGAATATATAGTAAAATTTAATACTGTAGTGCAACCTGCACACTTTAACATAGAGCAAAACCAATACCGGATATCTGAAACGCTATGTAAAAGTCAAACAAATATTGTAAAATCCGTATTGTGGCGTATTTCGATCATCGGTCACTTCGCCGGCATCAAAGACATTCCGCCGCAACAAAAGTGAATCAGGTTTCAACGATGCAACTGCATTACAAATAGATAAAATAGCTAACTGCGAATCGAAAAACAAATAATTTTCATATGTATACATGTACTAACATTTAAAATTATTCTTATGTTTAGAATGACTTTTTTCATATATGTCAGAGAGAGAGAGAGAGAGAGAGAGAGAGAGAGAGAGAGAGAGAGAGAGAGAGAGAGAGAGCTCTTAGCTAGGCTAAGCAATTTTTGTTTTTGCTTATTGGAATACAACTTAATATTTAGTTTTGACATCTTTCTGGGTTGACCCTTGAATCCAATATAGGTTAGAGAACTACGCACATGGAAGGCTACAACTGCAGAAAAGTTTCAACGAATTGTTTAGATCCGTGTTTACTCTGATGGTGTTTTGTATTTTTTCTTTATAATTTTGAGTTTGAACACAGTTCATTATCACCACATATCATCGTAGAGTCGGAGTTCAGACATTCACTGCTCCGCCGCAACCACCACCAATACAAGCATGGATGACCACACACATCTGTTGATGCGATACAGAGCAGGGATCTCCGCACACTCTGTATTGTAGGTTAAATTACACGAAGATTAGAAAGAGCAGGGATGTCCGCACTCTCAATCTTGCCGTATCTGTTTCAGTTTAACCCAAAACAGTCGTTGTGCAGAAGCTATCGACACTGTCCCGATATATGTGCCGGCCTAGAATAATTTGTAGTATTTAAAAATAAGAAATCAAAAATAAACAAACTATCTAGACCTAACCCCATACAAATCTTATACACAACAACTTATTTACAATGAATATCTATTATGGTATAAAAATGATTATGACGCTGATTGGTATTTATTAGAAACATAGATCACATTATCAAAAATCAATAAATCAAAGTTCAATAACTCTAACACAGTATAATACAAATAGATACAAAAATACGAATGAGAAATAGCTGCCTGCTTCACATGTATATAATCTGTCCAAAAACATTTGTCGATAAACGCATGTATACATGCATGCCTGTATTTACGTATGTGGAGAAACATTTAACAACCCTCAGTTTAAAGTCATGTATAATAATTGAAACATAAGCATATTGTTAGGGGAACGGTTATTTCCTACCCGCAGTCGCTACTTGTTTTGTGCACACAGTCATTAAGATGGCGGCGTTTCTTTGATGCCGGCAAAGCGACCCGACGAGCTCCAATGCGGTCGTATTACATGGGTTCTTCGGCGGCATGACTTTGATGCCGGCGATGCTACGAGCATCTGAATTTAGATAGCTGCTGATAAAAAAAGACAGTCACAAAGCAGGAAATTAACGGTATTTCTAACCGGGATCTATATTTGTACTGAAAAAAACCCGATATTATTTTGATTTATGATAAAATTTAAACGGAAAACATTTTAAACCATCAGTTTCAAGATAAAATCGTAAAACAAACCACAGCTAAGAAATAAAAAACGCTCGACACTCGGGGACTGAACCCGGGTCGCCTGGGCACAAGTCCACCACTCTAACGACTGAGCTACGCGGACTCTCGCTTCAAGACTTTGGAGCCCAAAATCTCGAGAATACGTAGATCGATTTAAAAACGGATTTCATATTCTGAAGTGTTGAAAGCGTCTCTATCGAATAAAAACATAATAAAAATTCAAATAAAAAAAGTTAAGAAAAACTTATTTTGTTTCCTTCCTGTGACGACCGGAAGTGACGGCGGATGTTCGGATATGCGAAGGGCACTGCGACAGACGACTCTCTATCATCCCTGAAAATTTGAAAGTTCTATCTTAAATACTTTTGAAGAAAAATCGGGAACAAGCAAAAACATAAAATCTTTAATATTGCGGGACCGGAAGTGATGACCAAAAAAATCTCGTGTAATTTTCTTACAAATTTAGTCATGAATAAGATCTGAAAGTTTCATTTAAATCGGCTGAAGCGTTTTTGAGAAAATGTGGGAGAAAAAAAAATAATAATAATAGAGGAAAAGACAATAAGGTCTTCCGTTGGAAACGGAAGACCTTAACTAGACACTCGTTGTGAGCAACAAGAGGTCTTCCGTTTCAATACACATTAAAAAAGACTATAGAGATAGTTGGTTTTTTTACCATTTCGTAACACTCTTTAACATAGAGCAAAACCAATACCGGATATCTAAAACGCTATGTAAAATTCAAACCAACATTGTAAAATCCGTATTGTGAAGTATTTCGATCATCGGTCACTTCGCCGGCATCAAAGACATTCCTCCGAAACAACAGTGAATCAGGTTCCAACGATGCAAGTGCATTACAAATAGATAAAATAGCTAACCGCGGGTCGAAAAAACAAATATTTTTCATATTTAAACATGTACTAACATTTAAAATTCTTCTTATGTTTAGAATGACTTTTTTCAATAGTATGGAGAGAGAGAAAGAGAGAGAGAGAGAGAGAGAGAGAGAGAGAGAGAGAGAGAGAGAGAGAGAGAGAGCTCTTAGCTAGGCTTAGCAAATTGTTTGCTTATTGGAATACAACTTAATATTTAGTTTTGACATCTTTCTGGGTTGACCCTTGAATCCAATATAGGTTAGAGAGCTACGCACAAGCAAGGCTTCAACTGCAGAAAAGTTTCAACGAATTGTTTAGATCCGTGTTTACTCTGATGGTGTTTTGTATTTTTTTCTTTATAATTTTGAGTTTGAACACAGTTCGTTATCACCACATGTCATTGTAGAGGCGGAGTTCAGACATTCACTGCTCATGACGAGAGAGAGAGAGAGAGAGAGAGAGAGAGAGAGAGAGAGAGAGAGAGAGAGAAGTAAATGTACAATTCAAACATGTATATAATCTGTAAAAAAAACTTTTGTCAATAACCGCATGTATACATGCATGCCTGTATCCACGTATGTGGAGAAACATTAAACAACCCTCAGTTTAAAGTCATGTATAATAATTGAAACATATGCATATTGTTAGAAGAACAATTTCCTACCCGCAGTAATTGTTGTGTGCACACAGTCATTGAGATGGCGGCATTTCTTTGATGCCGGCAAATCGACCCGGCGAGCTCTAATGCGGTCGTATTACAGGGGTGCTTCGGCGGCATGACTTTGATGCCGGCGATGCTACGAGCGTCTGAATTTAGATAGCTGCTGATAAAAAAAAGACTGTCACAAAGCAGGAAATTAACGGTATTTTTAACCATGCTCTGTATTTGTACTGAAAAAAAACCGATATAATTTTGGTTTGATAAAACTTAAACGGAAAACATTTTAAACCATCATGTTCAAGATAAAATCGTAAAACAAACCACAATTAAGAGAGAAAAAACGTTCGACACTCGGGGACTGAACCCGGGTCGCCTGGGCACAAGTCCACCACTCTAACGACTGAGCTACGCGGACTCTCGCTTCAAGACTTTGGAGCCTAAAATCTCGAGAATGCGTGGGTCGATTTTAAAACGGATTTCATATTCTGAAGTTTTGAACGCGTCTCTATCGAATTCAAACACCAAAAAAATTTCAAAACAAAAAAGTTGAGAAATAACTTATTTTGTTTCCTTCCTGTGACGACCGGAAGTGACGGCGGATGTTCGGATATGCGAAGGGCACTGCAACAGACGACTCTCTATCATCCCTGAAAATTTGAAAGTTCTATCTTAAATACTTTTGAAGAAAAATCGTGAACAAGCATAAACATAAAATTTTTAATATCCCGGGACCGGAAGTGACGAACAAAAAAACCTCGTGTAATTTTCTTACAAATTTAGTCATGAATAAGATTTAAAAGTTTCATCAAAATCGGCTGAAGCGTTTTTGAGAAAACGTGACAGAAAAAAAAAATAACTAGACGCTCGTTGCGAGCAACAAGAGGTCTTCCGTTTGAATACACCTTCAAAAAGACGATAGAGATAGTTGTTCTTTTCTACCATTTCTTAATACTCTTAACATAGAGAAAAACCAACACCTGCTATCTAAAACGCTATGTAAAAGTCAAACCAATATTGTAAAATCCGTATTGTGACGTATTTCGATCCTCGGTCACTTCGCCGGCATCAAAGACATTCCGCCGCAACAACAGTGAATCAGGTTCCAACGATGCAACCTCATTACAAATAGATAAAATAGCTAACCGCGGATCGAAAAACAAATATTTTTCATATCTATACATGTATTAACATTTAAAATTATTCTTATGTTTAGAATGACTTTTTTCAATAGTATGTCAAGAGAGAGAGAGAGAGAGAGAGAGAGAGAGAGAGAGAGAGAGAGAGTTATCACCACATGTCATCGTAGAGGCGGAGTTCAGACATTCACTGCTCATGACTTGAGAGAGAGAGAGAGAGAGAGAGAGAGAGAGAGAGAGAGAGAGAGAGAGAGAGAGAGAGAGAGAGAGAGAGAGAGAGTAAATATACAATTCAAACATGTATATAAGCTTTAAAAAACACATTTGTCAATAAACGCATGTATACATGCATGCCTGTATCCAAGTATGTGGAGAAGCATTAAACAACCATGTATAATAATTGAAACATAAGCATATTGTTAGGAGAACGGGTTATTTCCTACCCGCAGTCGCTAATTGTTGTGTGCACACATACATTGAAGTAGCGGCATTTCTTTGATGCCGGCAAAGCGACCCGGCGAGCTGTAATGCGGTCGTATTACAGGGGTGCTTCGGCGGCATGACTTTGATGCCGGCGTTGCTACGAGCGTCTGAATTTAGATAGCTGCTGAAAAAAAAAGACTGTCACAAAGCAGGAAATTAACGGTATTTCTAACCAGGCTCTATATTTGTATTTCTAACCAGGCTCTATATTTGTACTGAATAAAAATAAAATGTGCTTCGGCGGCATGACTTTGATGCGAGCGTCTGAATTTAAATAGCTGCTGATAAAAAAAAAAAGACAGTCACATAGCAGAAAATTAACGGTATTTCTAACCGGGCTCTATATTTGTACTGAATAAAAACCCCGATATTATTTTGATTTATGATAAAATTTAAACGGAAAACATTTTAAGCCATCATTTTCAAAATAAAATCGTAAAACAAACCACAATTAAGAATGAAAAAAATGTTCGACACTCGGGGACTGAACCCGGGTCGCCTGGGCACAAGTCCACCACTCTAACGACTGAGCTACGCGGACTCTCGCTTCAAGACTTTGGAGCCTAATATCTCGAAAATGCGTGGATTGATTTTAAAACGGATTTCATATTCTGAAGTTTTGAACGCGTCTCTATCGAATAATTAAATAAAAAAAATTCAAGTCAAAAAAGTTGAAAAATGATAATTTTTTGTTTCCTTCCGGTGACGACCGGAAGTGACGGCGGACGTTCGGATATGCGAAGGGCACTGCGGCAGACAACTCTCTATCATCCCTGAAAATTTGAAAGTTCTATCTTAAATACTTTTGGAGAAAAATCGTGAACAAGCGAAAACATAAAATTTTTAATATCGCGGGACCGGAAGTGACGACCAAGAAAACCTCGTGTAATTTTCTTACAAATTTAGTCATGAATAAGATTTAATAGTTTCATCAAAATCGGCTAAAGCGTGTTTGAGAAACTGTGACAGAAAAAAAATAATAATAATAATAACTAGACGCTCGTTGCGAGCAACAAGAGGTCTTCCGTTTGAATACACCTTTAAAAAGACTATAGAGATAGTTGTTCTTTTCTACCATTTCTTAACACTCTTTAACATAGAGCAAAACCAATATCGGATATCTAAAACGCTATGTAAAAGTCAAACCAATATTGTAAAATCCGTATTGTGACGTATTTCGATTATCGGTCACTTCGCCGGCATCAAAGACATTCCGCCGCAACAACAGTGAATCAGGTTCCAACGATGCAACTGCATTACAAATAGATAAAATAGCTAACCGCGGGTCGAAAAACAAATTTTTTTCATATTTATACATGTACTAACATTTAAAATTATTCTTATGTTTAGAATGACTTTTTTCAATAGTATGGAGAGAGAGAGAGAGAGAGAGAGAGAGAGAGAGAGAGAGAGAGAGAGAGAGAGAGAGAGAGAGAGAGGTCTTAGCTAGACTAAGCAAATTTTTGCTTATTGGAATACAACTTTATATTTAGTATCGACATCTGTCTGGGTTGACCCCTGAATCTAATATAGATTAGAATACTACGGACAAGCAAGGCTACAACTGCAGAAAAGTTTCAATGAATTGTTTAGATCCGTGTTTACTCTGATGGTGTTTTGTATTTTTTTCTTTGTAATTTTGAGTTTGAACACAGTTCGTTATCACCACATGCCATCGTAGAGGCGGAGTTCAGACATTCACTGCTCATGACTTGACGGAGAGAGAGAGAGAGAGAGAGAGAGAGAGAGAGAGAGAGAGAGAGGAGAGAGAGAGAGAGAGAGAGAGAAGTAAATGTACAATTCAAACATGTATATAATCTGTAAAAAAAAAAACATTTGTCAATAAACGCATGTATATATGCATGCCTGTATCCACGTATGTAGAGAAACATTAAACAACCCTCAATTTAAAGTCATGTATAATAATTCAAACATGGACATTTTGTTAGGAGAACGGTTATTTCCTACCCGCAGTCGCTAATTGTTGTGTGCACACAGTCATTGAGATAGCGGCATTTCTTTGATGCCGGCAAAGCGACCCGGCGAGCTCTAATGCGGTCGTATTACAGGGGTGTTTCGGCGGCATGACTTTGATGCCGGCGTTGCTACGAGCGTCTGAATTTAGATAGCTGCTGATAAAAAAAAAAGACTGTCACATAGCAGGAAATTAACGGTATTTCTAACCGGGCTCTATATTTGTACTGAATAAAAACACCGATATTATTTTGATTTATGATAAAATTTAAACGGAAAACATTTTAAGCCATCATTGTCAAGATAAAATCGTAAAACAAACCACAATTAAGAAAGAAAAAAAACGTTCGACACTCGGGGACTGAACCCGGGTCGCCTGGGCACAAGTCCACCACTCTAACGACTGAGCTACGCGGACTCTCGCTTCAAGACTTTGAAGCCTAATATCTCGAGAATGCGTGGATCGATTTTAAAACGGATTTCATATTCTGAAGTTTTGAACGCGTTTCTATCGAATAATAAAATAAAAAAAATTCAAGTCAAAAAAGTTGAAAAATGATAATTTTTCGTTTCCTTCCGGTGACGACCGGAAGTGACGGCGGACGTTCGGATATGCGAAGGGCACTGCGGCAGACGACTGTCTATCATCCCTGAAAATTTGAAAGTTCTATCTAAAAAACTTTTGGAGAAAAACTGGGAACAAGCGAAAACATAAATTTTTTAATATCGCGGGACCGGAAGTGACGACCAAGAAAACCTCGTGTAATTTTCTTACAAAATTAGTCATGAATAAGATTTGAAAGTTTTATCAAAATCGGCTGAAGCGTTTTTGAGAAACCGTGACAGAAAAAAAAAATAATAATAATAATAATAATAACTAGACGCTTGTTGCGAGCAACAAAAGGTCTTCCGTTTGAATACAACTTAAAAAAGACTATAGAGATAGTTGTTCTTTTCTACCATTTCTTAACACTTTAACATAGAACAAAACCAATACCGGATATCTAAGACGCTATGTAAAAGTCAAACAAATATTGTAAAATCCGTATTGTGGCGTATTTCGATCATCGGTCACTTTGCCGGCATCAAAGACTTTCCGTCGCAACAACAGTGACTCAGGTTTCAACGATGCAACTTCATTACAAATAGATAAAATAGCTAACTGCGAATCGAAAAACAAATAATATTCATATTTATACATGTCCTAACATTTAAAATTATTCTTATGTTTAGAATGACCTTTTTCAATAATATGTCAGAGAGAGAGAGAGAGAGAGAGAGAGGAGAGAGAGAGAGAGAGAGAGAGAGAGAGAGAGAGAGAGAGCTCTTAGCTAGGCTAAGCAATTATTTTTTGCTTATTGGAATACAACTTTATATTTAGTATTGACATCTTTCTGGGTTGACCCTCGAATCCAATATAGGTTAGAGAACTACGCACATGGAAGGCTACAACTGCAGAAAAGTTCCAACGAATTGTTTAGATCCGTGTTTACTCTGATGGTGTTTTGTATTTTTTCTGTATAATTTTGAGTTTGAACATAGTTCATTATCACCACATGTCATCGTAGAGTCGAGATTCAGACATTCACTGCTTCGCCCGCAACCACCACTAATACAAGCAGGGATGACCACACACATCTGTTGATGCAATACAGAGCAGGATGTCCGCACAATCTGTATCGTAGGTTAAATTACACGAAGATTAGAAAGAGCAGGGATGTCCGCACTCTCAATCTTGCCGTACCTGTTTCAGTTTAACCCCAAACAGTCGTTGTGCAGACGGTATCGACACTGTCCCTATATATGTGCCGGCCCTAGAATAATTTGTAGTATTTAAAAATAGGAAATCAAAAATAAACAAACAATCTAGACCTAACCCCATAAAAGTCTATACACAACAACTTATTTACAATGAATATCTATTATGGTATAAAAATGATTATGACGCTGATTAGTATTTATTAGAAACATAGATCACATTATTAAAAATCAATAAATCAAAGGGCAATAACTCTAACACAGTATAATACAAATAGATACAAAAATACAAATGAGAAAGAGCTGCCTGCTTCACATGTATATAATTTGTCCAAAAACATTTGTCGATAAACGCATGTATACATGCATGCCTGTATTTACGTATGTGGAGAAACATTTAACAACCCTCAGATTAAAGTCATGTATAATAATTAAAACATAAGCATATTGTTAGAAGAACGGTTATTTCCTACCCGCAGTCGCTACTTGTTTTGTGCACACAGTCATTGAGATGGCGGCGTTTCTTTGATGCCGGCAAAGCGACCCGACGAGCTCCAATGCGGTCGTATTACATGGGTTCTTCGGCGGCATGACTTTGATGCCGGCGATGCTACGAGCATCTGAATTTAGATAGCTGCTGATTAAAAAACAGACTGTCACAAAGCAGGAAATTAACGTTATTTCTAACCGGGCTCTATATTTGTACTGAAAAAAAACCCCCGATATTATTTAAATTTATGATAATATTTAAACGGAAAACATTTCAAACCATCATTTTCAAGATAAAATCGTAAAACAAACCACAATTAAGAAAGAAAAAAAACGTTCGACACTCGGGGACCGAACCCGGGTCGCCTGGGCACAAGTCCACCACTCTAACGACTGAGCTACGCGGACTCTCGCTTCAGGACTTTGGAGCCCAAAATCTCGAGAATGCATGGATCGATTTTAAAACGGATTTCATATTCTGAAGTTTTTGAACGCGTCTCTATCAAATTCAAACATTAGAAAAATTCAAATCAAAATAGTTGAAAAATGACTTATTTTTGTTTCTTTCGGTGACGAACGGAAGTAACGGCGGACGTTCGGATATGCGAAGGGCACTGCGGCCGTTAACTCTCTACCATCTCTGAAAATTTGAAAGTCATATCTTAATTACTTTTGGAGAAAAACCGTGAACAAGCAAAAACATAAAATCTTTAATATCTCGGGACCGGAAGTAACGACGAAAAAAATCTCGTGTAATTTTCTTACAAATTTTGTCATGATTATGATCTGAAAGTTTTATAAAAATCGGCTGAAGCGTTTTTGAGAAAACGTGACAGAAAAAAATAATAATAATAATAATAATAATAATAGAGGAAAAGAAACAAAGCAATAACAATAAGGTCTTCCGTTGGAAACGGAAGACCTTAATAATAGGGGAAAAGAAACAAAGCAAAAACAATAAGGTCTTCCGTTGGAAACGGAAGACCTTAATAATAACTAGACGCTCGTTGCGAGCAACAAGAGGTCTTCCGTTTGAATACACCTTAAAAAAGACTATAGAGATAGTTGTTCTTTTTTACCATTTCTTTACACTCTTTAACATAGAGCAAAACCAATACCGGATATCTAAAATGCTATGTAAAAGTCAAACCATTATTGTAAAATCCGAATTGTGACGTATTTCGATCCTCGCTCACTTCGCCGGCATCAAAGACATTCCGCCGCAACAACAGCGAATCAAAACGATGCAACTGCATTACAAATAGATAAAATAGCTAACCGCGGGTCGAAAAACATATATATATATTTCATATTTATACATGTACTAACATTTAAAATTAGTCTTATGTTTAGAATGACTTTTTTCAATACTATGGAGAGAGAGAGAGAGAGAGAGAGAGAGAGAGAGAGAGAGAGAGAGAGAGAGAGAGAGAGAGAGCTAGCTCTTAGCTGGGCTTAGCAACTTTTTTTTGCTTATTGGAATACAACTTTATATTTAGTATCGACATCTTTCTGGGTTGACCCTTGAATCCAATATAGGTTAGAGAACTACGCACAAGCAAGGCTACAACTGCAGAAAAGTTTCAACGAATTGTTTAGATCCGTGTTTACTCTGATGGTGTATTTTTCTTTGTAATTTTGAGTTTGAACACAGTTCGTTATCACCACATGTCATCGTAGAGGTGGAGTTCAGACATTCACTGCTCATGACTTGACTGAGAGAGAGAGAGAAAGAGAGAGAGAGAGAGAGAGAGAGAGAGAGAGAGAGAGAGAGAAGTAAATGTACAATTCAAACATGTATATAATCTGTTAAAAAAACATTTGTCAATAAACGCATGTATACATGCATGCCTGTATCCACGTATGTGGAGAAACATTAAACAACCCTCAGTTTAAAGTCATGTATAATAATTGAAACATATGCATATTGTTAGGAGAACGGTTATTTCCTACCAGCAGTCGCTATTGTTGTATGCACACAGTCATTGAGATGGCGGCATTTCTTTGATGCCGGCAAAGCGACCCGGCGAGCTCTAATGGGGTCGTATTACAGGGGTGCTTCGGCGGCTTGTCTTTGATGCCGGCGATGCTACGAGCGTCTGAATTTAGATAGCTGCTGATAAAAAAAGACTGTCACAAAGCAGGAAATTAACTGTATTTCTAACCGGGCTCTATATTTGTACTGAAAAAAAACACGATATTATTTTGATTTATGATAAAATTTAATTGGAAAACATTTTAAACCATCATTTTCAAGATAAAATCGTATAACAAACCACAATTAAGAAAGAAAAAACGTTCGACACTCGGGGACTGAACCGGGTCGCCTGGGCAAAAGTCCACCACTCTAACGACTGAGCTACGCGGACTCTCGCTTCAAGACTTTGGAGCTTAAAATCTCGAGAATGCGTGGATCGATTTAAAACGGATTTCATATTCTGAAGTTTTGAACGCGTCTCTATCGAATTCAAACATTAAAAAATTTTAAAACAAAAAAAAAGTGAAAAATGACTTATTTTTGTTTCCTT